>PVKA01005439.1:0-90476 GCA_004027165.1 Ctenomys sociabilis | reverse complement strand
TATTGAATCTTTGATGTAATTCAGCTATAAAAAAACCTGTAAATATAATTTCATGTATGCACCTTGTACAGTACCAAAACGTTATGAAAACAGTTTGCAATGTATTAATTCATCGACTCTGTATGGTTAAGGTGTCTTGAAACTGTCTGATTGACATTTGTATTTTAATAAAATAAAAATAAATGGAAAAAAAAAGAATGATAAACTTGAAGCCTTCATATTTAAGTGGATGCCACTTGATGATATACTTATAAGCAAAATAAACCAGACCCACACGTGCAAATATTGTATAGTCTCCCTAGTATAACCAAAAGAAGAATTACAAATACAAAGGTATAACACAATTAAAGGAAAGAGAGAACTTGAGGATTGGACAACAAGGAGAGGGCAAGGAGAAAAGCTGAGAAACATGACAGGGGCAAAACTGTTCATTTATAAACACTAGATGGGTAAGATAGTGATGCCGAGAAACATCAGCATATTTTTGAAACTAGCATTTAAGTGGTAGGATTCTCAACCCGACTACCTATATACGCTGATACTTGTGAACCAAGCAACTGCACTGAATTTAGCAAAGTGTAATAGAAGGGTCACACTTGAAATGCTTGTCATTTTGGTCTTCTAAAAAAGTATTTCATGTCATGACATACCAGCTATTACTATATTGTCTTTCAAATAAAAAATTTTTAAAGGGTAATAAATGAAAAATAAGGCAAAAAAATGTCACAAGACTGTCCTGCTACAATGCTGTATATGGATAGATTTCTATCTATGTAAATATATGTAAGTATTAATTCCTATTTTTTAAAAATTTTTTTCTCCATATTCTATAAGGACTTAGAGTTTAATATCTCAACACTTGATGGAAAATACTTGTTCCATGTTATGCCTACAATGTCTGATATTTAGACAAATAGTGTGGGTAAACAGAACTATAAATGTTTACATAATAATAATATAATAATAATAATATAATAATAAGCTTCTCTTTTGGAGGGTTAACACCCTAAGTTTGAAGATCAAAAATTGGAGAAAAAGAAAGACCAACATTTTGGCCCTAATCTTTCAAGGTCAGTGAAGACTCAGGACATAGGAGAACCTGTACTGTAATATCATGTAACTCAGTTGTGTCCCAAATGTTCTGATCAAGGGGATTATGGGGCCACAGAGGAATGCGATTGATAATATATAGTATGCCTAAGAAGAGTCACATGGAAAGAAAACTTTCTCTCAGGCTTCCACAGAGAACAAATTGGCGAAGCAATGGCCATGACTCATCCACATGGCTGACACTGACAAGGGATCTACAAAATGCAGTACAGGGTTGCAGGATAAACCCTGAGGGTATCTGACTGACCTTATGTGATGCAAAAGTTACATTTCTTGTTAAATAGCAAAGTCTTGCTTTATCTTGGTCTTAACCATCCAGCAGAAATGTATAAAAACGAGGTATATAAAGTAAAGCCATATTAACATACTGAGCTGTGAATGACTCAAGTCAACAGCTTCTGTGGACAATTCACTACTATTGCGGACTGTGTTGGATTGTTTTATTTAAAAAATAAATAAATAAAATCTTTAAAAAGAATACTGTTAATACATTTTGTATGTAAAACTCTTTTAAGGTTATAGTTCCCTAAGTAGGGTTATTAATTCAAAAGAAATGTACATTTTAAAATGTTGTGTATTTCTAAGTTAATTTCAAAAGAAACATGTTAACTTACTATCTAGCCAGTAATTTAAACATTACTCTAAAAGTGTGACATTTTTGATTTACTTCTTAGGGTGACCTGAATTACTGTTCTTATCTAATTACAATGGTAAAAGGTTTGAAAATATAGACAAATTAGAGACAAATGAAAATAATATATGAAGGTCACAAGGAGTGGAAGGACGTGATTTCTGCAGATTACTATTAAATAGTTCAGAAAAAATATATGTAATTTTATATAACACATGAAATATTACATAAACATTACTCAACATTTGTGTACAAATTTGGACAATATAAACTGTAGATTATATAAAATTAAGTATGTAAGATTGAGAAATACGGTAGAGAGTTGGGTTTTGAAACATTATTACAGTAAAGGATACATCCCCACTAATGCGTCACAAAATCCTCCCCCTTGCTTAAAGCACATTTATCCCATCATTCTTGCCACTTTCTGGAGCAGTTCCAATGCTGGTAATGTCTTTGTGTGGCAACCAGAAACATGATGGATGCTGCTGCCCAGGGCCGTAATGGAAGGGTGAGCTCATCAAAAATACCAGTGCATATTATGATGCATACATTACGGAAAATTGTGTTTTGTATAGTCATAGAAGGTAAACTGCATGTGTTTAGAGATCGAGAACAACAAACCACATGTATTACAGTGTTAATCCATAAACCTAGATGAAGATACAGGATTCTTTGTACTAATCTTGTAAGCTGACTTACAAATATATTATTTCAAAATAAAATAATTTTATTTTAGCAGGCTTGGGGATATACTTTCAGGGTTCTTCCCCTATGCATAAAAGTACTATTTTCTGCCAATTTAGGATTTATATTATTTAGCCGTTTCAGCAGCAGGCTGTGCAATTCTACTATAACTATGTCCCCATGACTTTGCATATCATTCTATAGATGCAAGCATTTTCCTCTATGTGGACCTTTTATTTTCATTTTATTTTTACTTATAACATTAGTATTTCCTTAAGCATCCTTGGACATACATCTTAAGTCACTGTTGTGATCATTTCCTTTACTGGGAGTTGTGGGTGGAAATGTACCCTCTAAGAAGTTCCTAACACAACCTGCCAAGGCCTTGCACAGGTTCCAGGTCACTTTGTTCTCAGATGGTCGCAGTATTGCCTTTTAGGTAGCCAGAAGCAGAGTCTGACTCAAAGCCTCTAAGGGAAGGCTTGGGTTTTCTGTAGGCTCAGGCTGTGTGTGTTTGGTGGGTGGGTAACATTAAGGCCTCTGGCTGCAAGAAGCTCAAGCCAACCTTAGGGGAGCCTGCGTGACCATCTGTGTGTCTGATTTTCTCTACTCCATCCTCCTGTTAGTGACAGGCATCTATCTGCCAGGCTGAATTCTGAGTCTTCATTCAACTCTCAGCAACGTTTGCTCTGTTGCAGTGTAAACTCCAGCCCACACTCCAGGGCCTAGCAGGACCATGGTGTGCTCCACGGTGAGTGGCTCAGAAAGATAGTGAAGGAGCTGTAGGGTCGGGGACAGGACAGGTCTCCTAGAACAAGAAATGAACTGGGAGGTCATGACCCACTCCTCCAAGTCACATGTGTTCTCTGAGCTCTTGATAAAAGTCTTCTTTGTATCTTAAAAACAAAAACAGAAACAGGAAGAAAGGGAAATTTGATAGGCTTAAATGTTTCATTATTTTTAATTGCATTTTTTCCAATGCTAGTAAATTTTGTATGTTTGTCATTCAAATACACTGTCAATGGTTTGTTCAAATCCTTAGACTTGGGGCTGGGGAAATGGCTCGGTAGAATAAGCACTTCCCTGAAAAGCGCAAGGGCCTGAGTTCAATCCCCGGTTCCGTAAAAAAAAAACAAAACCTTGGACTTTTTTTTGGAGTATTTTTCTTCACTAAGCTTTTATAAAGGGTCTTACCCTTGCACATATGCAAAAACTGATCAAAACATAAGGTGAAGTATTAAAAAAAAAATTATAACAAAAAATAAATTGCCATTAATCCCCCACAAATCCTTCCCTTCACTTTAAGCAAAATTATCCTGCCGTCCCTGCCACTTCTGGAAGCAGGTCTGGGAGTTCTTTTCCTTGAGCGTCTGAGATGTGATTGAGAGGACAGTGAGTACCGGGGCCAGCTATCCTCCAGTGGAAAGTCAAGGTTCCGAAAACACTCCGCCGCGTCTTCATCCCCCAAATTATTCACTAAATCTGGCACCAAGTGACTTTCAGTTCTTCCACAGGCTCAAAATGGTTAGGAAAGGTGAATGTCTTGAACCAGTTCAGGGTGTTAAGGCAGCCATAACAACGCAGCTAAAGACACTCTTGAAAGAGGACTTCTGGGGCAGTTTTAAATTAGCAGTATGAGTAGGATACACATCTCAGTCATGAGAAGGAGTATTTTGAGGTAGATCAATTCCAATGTGCCTTTTGTTATTTATTTATTTGTTGGTGTTAGGAATTGAACTCAGGACCTGTGCTTGCCAGGGAGGCGCTGTGCCACTGAGCTCTATCCTCAGCCCAATATAATACTTCTTAAGCATCGTATCATTCACCATCTCTTATCAAACTTCATACTTGCACGTAGTTATCTCACTTTTGCATTTGACTTCTGAGTTTTGTTCACAGTGTCCTTTGGCATTTGGCAGTGTCTCAGTCCATTCAGACTGCTAAATAAAATAACATAGACTAGGGATTTATTAAAAGAATTAATTCCTTAATGAATTAGTCACTTTCCCATTGATGTGGAACAAGTACCGCACACTTGCAGCTTAAAGGAATGCATAGCTTTCCGCATTTTGGTCTTTGAGCTCCAACCAACATCTTCCGTGAGGCTCGGCGTACAGTACTCTCTGCCTTCTCTAACAGCCATCTCCAGCCAGTGCAGTCACAGCAACCATTCCCTCTCTTTGGGCTGAGTCTACATCTGCATGTCCTCTCAAAGCCTTGGAAGCTCATAGCTGGGGCTTTGGGTGGGTGGCACACTCATCAGTGCAGATTAGCCCATTGGTGAATCAACAGTTAAATCAGGCTGGGAGGAAGTGGGCCGCTGTACCAGTGGTCCGGAAGGGTATATTTCCCAGGCCACCCTGCTGCGGGCTGAAACCTCTGCGAACTGTGAGCCAGAATAAAGCTCTCTTTGCTTCAATGGCGGGTGGTAGGCATGGACTCTCAGTGATGAGAAAGTACCTGAGACACCTGGAGACCAATTTTTCTCTATTAGTCCCTTTTCCCTTACTGGGACAAAATACATGACACCCATAATTGTTAAAAGGAGAGGTTTAGAGCTTGGGATATAGCTCATTGGCACAAGTGACTGGAAAGAACAAGGTCCTGAGTTCGATTCCCAAAACAAAAAAACAAAAAAAAAAAGGAAGAATTTATTTTGGTGTCTGGGCTCAGGCCATTGTTAGCTGCCCCCAAGGCAGAATAGGCATAGTAGAAAGTCAAGGCAGAAGAAAACTGCTTACCTCCTGGCAGGAAGCACAGAGGGAACAACAAATAAGAATACATTCTTTTAAGCCATGCCACCAGTGAACTGCCTATTCTGACCCAGACCCACTTCTAGGACATTTTAGGTCTCAACTGTAGCAGTCCTGGATGCTGGAAGGCCAAGACTAAGGCCTCAGTAGATTTGGTGTCTAGTGAGGGCTGCCCTCTACTTCATAGAAGGCCGCCATGCTCTGTCCTCACGTGGTAAAAGAGATGAATAGTTGCCCACAGCCTCTTCCATGAGGTCAGCAACCCCATTCATGAGAGCTCTGCCTTATGATTTCATTGCCTAAGTCCCTAATACTAGGACGTTAGCCACAAGACACCAAACTAAGAATTTTGTGGGGATGCATTCTAATGTCGCAAGCAGTTTCTCATGTTTGACTTCTGTATAATTAAATCTAAGTTGCCTCACTCATTCATTCATTCCTTATTTCTGCTACAGTTCAACTTTTGTAGCAATGTTTCTTTCCTTGCCTTCATTAGAATGGTTTCTACCTGTTATATGCTCATAAATTATTTATTGATGCATTTTCTCCTTGGCGAGTTATTTGGCAGTGCTGGGGATTCAATGGAGCACCTTACATATGCTTGGCAAAGGGTCTACCACTGAACTAAAGTCTTGACTTTAATCATTGCACTGGGTCCCTTCTTGAATGTAGTGAGGTATGAACTTAGCACAGTGTACCAAGTAAACAACCACGGAATCCTTGCTGTTGATGCAAATGATAGTGAAACTCTTTATGGTTGCATGACTTTCAAAAATTATTTGCAAGGCTGCAAATGAGAATTCAAGAAGCAACATCCCAAGTGTTGATTTGGTGATTCTTAGAGGATCTCACTAATTGAAACTGTATGTGGGAGCCACTCCTGCCACACTGGTGTCTTTCAGTTGCTCAGGGATGAGTTTTTTTTTAAGGGTCCAGGAATCCCATGACAGGATCAAGTGAAGACTGAAACCATCTTTTGACCGCTTCTTTTGAGGTTTGAGTGATGGTGTGTATCTTCCAGTGTTGAAAACTTCTAAAATAACCACAGTTGATAATTCAGGGCTTGTCTAGAAAGGGAAAAGCCAGAGCTTTCCTTTAAAGTGAAAATTGTACGTACAGCTTGCAATGAATCAATTGTCACTGCAGACCTTTGTATTGTGTCTTTACGTACACTGGAGACAGCAAGAATATCACTGTGGTGGGCCCACTCACTCTGGTCCCTGGACTTGAGAACTCATTTAGTGAAGTGCCAACAAAATAAAGCAAAGAACGTGTATTCCTAAAATTATGCACAGACACAATGTCTCTATGCTTTTTCAACTTTAAGAAACAATCTTTGAATTGAAATGTTGCTTTTTGGACAGAATTATTGATTCTGGGTTGATTCCATGACTCCATGAACTTTCTTGATCACTATGAATCAGCATTTGTAGAAAAGTCCCTTTTCACTAACATCAAGAAAAGGGGAGCTTGTGGCTCTGCATAAAGTGTCTAGAGAAAATTAGTGAAGGTTTTGCACAGATTATGTTGTTAAAACGCATTTTAGATGAAGTTAATATTTTCTCTAAGTTTTAAGGGAAATGCATGTATTTTGTAGAAGAAAGTCATAAGCTTTGAACTTTTGTATCACAACACACTTGTGACCTCTATTTGATAAAAACTGCTCTTGAATATTTGTTTGTTGATGGAACTTGGACAGTGTGAGAGACAGGAATCGGCTTTTAATTTCCGGTCTTGGGAACTGCTGACAGTATCTCTTGCCTGTTTGACTCATGAGCATGTCATGCTAAGCCTTGCACATTGACAACACCCAATGTCTGCATGAAGAATGGGCCTTTGGCTTATGAATGGCACTTACTTACATGTGCAGCTGAGGCCTTTCTCACCTCTAGAACAATGATTCAACATGGTGATTTCTGTTCAAAATTTGAGAAGTGTTTATATATCCTACTTGCTTTGACTTTGAGGGGAGAACATGAGCAATGTCAGCTTTCTGAGATGGAAGCAGAGACCAAAAAAGTGCAACACACAACTGGTAGTAGGACAGGAGAAGTAATCCTGATGGCTGATGTCATCAAAGTGACAGGAACATTTTCAAGTTCATGGGCACTGGTTCCTGGGGAGAAGCAGGACACAGGGATGCTTTGGTCTAGGTGAGATACACAGTCCTCACAATGCGAAAATAGAGTACAATCTATACGAACCACCAATAGTCCTCAGGCCTGGAGTTGATTGGCTACAGATTTGGGTAGCAGATACCAGAGAATTGGCAAGGAACACCAGAACCACAGAGGACAGGAAGGGTCCTGCAGGAGCCAGCACAGCCTGGGTAGCGTAAGCCACAAAATGAATTTCTTGCCAGGTGCCAAAGTCAAGGTGGGACAAGGAGGTCCCAAGTAGAGATCTCCACTTTCGGCTTCCAGATTCCTGTCGTCACTTTGTGTTCTCATCTGGCCTCTTGTTTGTACATTCTCAAAGAGAGTGACCCATTTGGTGTCTCCTTTTATAAGGATACTAACCCTAGTCAATCAAAGCCCCACTCTCATGACTTCACTTAAACCTGTTGACTTCCTTCAAAGACCATCTGCAGACATACCCGCACTGCGTCTGGGCCTTCAGTGCCTAAATACTGTCACTCAGTCAGTCCACAGCAGGTTTATTCTTATGGAAGGGCAGGAGGTGCACCCAAAATCTTTCCTCTGCATGTTTCCCCCAGGAAAGCCAACCTGTACCAGATGGGCACCATCTTGGGAAGGAGAAAACAAAGGCAGGACTTGAAAGACCTAGTGTAAGCCTTGGTCTTTCAAGTGGACAGTTTGATTCCAAATAAACAAATGCTAAGTCATTTTCTCCTGAGTCACTAGCAGTGTAGAAGCTCCCCAGATGGGTGAATCAGGGGTGGGACATGGAGAGGCTACAATGTATCCACATATGTTGAGGGTGCTGTACCAAACAAGACATAAGTAAATCATAAGCTTGTGGTCAGCATTTCTTCAAATGTTATTGCTGAAAACACTGGGCTGGAGAGATTGCTCAGTGGTCTAAGTGCCTGACTGGCAAGCATGTGAGCCCCACACTGTGATGGCCACAACACTGAGTGTGGTGGCACTCACTATAATTCCAGCCCCGGGGAGGCTGAGACAGGAAGATCAGCCTGAACTGCGCAGTGAGACCCTGAACCAAATAAATAAATAAATCTTAAATAAAAATTTGAAAGAAAATGTTTGGAATGCATCCTGGGTTAGGCAGCCTTTTGCTCCTATTCTCTCCCCCCCTTATGGGCACCTCTATGCCCACCAGTAAGAAGTCACTTCACTGTGTAGCAGCCAGCAAGAGGAGGCAGAAGCTTGCTCAAGTGCTCATTGACAATTAGAGTTGAAACTCCAAAATCTGAAATATTTTAACAAAAAAATATTCATTCATCCAAGTCAATGAATCTTAGAAATAGCAACATCCATACATTCGTTTAATTCGTGAAAAGAAAAACACTATCCTTCATAAATCACAAGTCTCAGTCTTGTAAATGAAATGTCACAGGCTACCATAAGAAAACAAAAGGAAAGGCGAGTGAGAGAGAGACAGACAGACAGACAGAAAGCAATTCTTAGTCATTCATCATTTTGCTTGAACAAACATTGCAGCTAAAAGAGCAGGACCAGGTATTCTAATTATGTCAACATATAATAATTAAGCCCGGCCTAACCCACCTGATGCTATCTACACACAGCAGCTTTTGATGGTCACCATACACTTGGCCATATGGACCTGTTAAGTTTGTGCTGCTGTTAATCCTTTTGGTGTCAGTCAAGGACGAGCCACATGGACATAACACAAAAGTTCACATTTATTTCTGTATAAATCAGCAGCATGAAAAGATGTGTGATCTCCCCTCCCCTTACATCACAGAGCAGGCACATCGGCAGCACATTTGGCTTTGAGGACAGGATATTCACCGTCTCGTGGAGTTAACGTGGTGCCAGTTGTAATGTCTTTTCCCTGATGTCAGTCACAGCTGCCGCGCCACTTTCTGCATGCCAGGAAAGATGTTGAAACAGAAAGAGTGCTCTGAAGGTCAGCAATAGGACTTATTTTTCAATGTCATTCACTCTTGGTGCTGCTTAATAAATGACTCAAAAAGGCTCATTTTTCACTCTGCTGTTGTTTTGATCCTGTGTCTTTCTCTTTCCTTTTATGCTTTGATAAGAACAATGTAGCACTCATTTATGATGCTTAAGGAAAGACTTGTCCTCCCATACCCCACTCCTAGTTCCTTGCTGTGCTAGGATCGGAGATGAGAACTGCTGCTTGAAGTCACCTTTCCTGCAGGTCCGGGATCATCTGCTATGCACATATGAACGTTCTTAGAGAAGCAAGGAAAATATCTCTCACTGTCCCCTAGGCACACCCCAGACAACTTACCTTGGAAGGTCTCCTGGGATCTCGGCCTTACATCTGTATCTGAGGCAACTGACACAAAATAAACTGAAATAAAAGCCTGGTTCTCGGGGAGACTTGCTGAAGCTATTGCTGTGTTCCATGTGGCTACAACATCTGCTTGGGAGAAGGAGCCTGAACTCCCAGACAAACACCTCAGATTTGGAGAAAGAGGTTCAGGAATCTCAAGCAGCTTTCAAACAGCTTGCTCTCCCTTCTGGGCTGAGAAATGTCCCCACAGCATGAGGCAGACAGAGAGGTTTGGAAGAATTTTCAAAGCAATCCAATCTCTGGAGCAGGTTGGGTCAACCAGTGCTAGCCAGTTCGGAAAGGTTTCTACAGAGCTAGGCATTCATGGGCTATTACCAAGTATTGATGAGAGTATCAGTTTCATGAATCCTATCATGGGGAACTATCTGCTGATGGGCTTGTTTTAATCATTTAGTAGATCATTTCCTTTGCTTTTAATGAACATGCAAGCATTCTCACGCTCACATTTTTTTTTTAATCACACTCTTACTTCCATAACCCAGAACTCTCACATATCAAGAGTCAGATCGCCCTCACTAGAGAACCACATCCTGCCCCTCTGCCCCTCTTCCTGTCACCCTGCCTCCAACGCCCCTCATATCAGACTACCGGTCGTTTGATGCATCCAGAGACAGCTCAACCACCTCCATTTTTTTTTTTAAACCAGTAAGTGTTGAAATGAGGGAACTCTGTGAGACAGAATTTTCCTCTCCTATGACTGGCTGTTTTACAAATATTTCTTTCAAAAAGCCTTGTTCCGCCTGAGCAAGCATTTGCTGACTCACCCTGGGAGCACACAACTTCCAGGAAGTTGGGTTGGCAACAGATCCTAGCTGAAAAACCAAGGTCTTTGTTTTTCCATTATCCCATTACCAGCTGGCAGAAAGGACAAGTAACCAAAATAGTAATTGCTCCTTCACCACGAAGTCATGGAGACCACTGTGAGACAGCCTGATTCTGGTACCACCTGGACTACAAGTACTCCGAACAACATTTGATCAGGACTTGTGAACCTCAACACTATGGCTTTAACCCCTGCTACCTGTGGCATCATTAGGAACTGTTTCTGTACCAGCACCAGAACACACAGATGCAAAGAGAGCAACCGCAGACCAGTGTGTGCTTACTAATGCTCCAATGGCGAATTCTACTCACAATTTTCAAAATCTTTCCTAACGCCTGATTTTAATTTTAATTTTAAAAAAAATACAGAAGTAGTGGCCAATTTCTGAGAGATATCTAAGGAATGGCTGTTTGAGTCATCAGGCTTTTCCTGCCATATTTATTATAACATCATTATATTACTGTATTTCTACTATAACTTTATTACAATAAAAGAGATGCTGGATATCTAACAACCATTTATCTGCATTCAAAATGATTTCTGCAACAGTAAGAAAGAAAAACCAGTTCAATAGAAAGCCAAACTGTATTTTTCAACCTTTTCTGAGCTGGCTGTCCATTCTCTAAGAACCGTCTTTAGAAATACATTGATCAGTGCATTTAACCTCAGATTGACTATTATTCTTTGCATTTTATGACTTGAACACTGAGTTGCAATGAGGGCAAGTTCTTTAAGGGCATTCCTTGAAAAATTGGTTCCACCCAGGCATTTTCTTTTTACAATGTTAGCTGATATAATCCATTTTTGGAAAGGAATAACAGAACAGTCTAGAACTGCTAGCACCCTACATTTAAATGCCTAGGAAACTCTCCAAAGATACTGAAGTAAAACAAGAAAAGAGGTGTCAAGATATTTTTCTAAACAAGATTTCTCTTAAATATTATGTATTTAAATTATTTTAGAAGGCACTTAGAATGTAGATAAGTATTCAGTATAGCACCCTGTAAGAGGCCCTATCTTTTTTTTTTTAAAAAAAAAAAGAGCCAGATGTAGTCTTTAGGTGAGTCTGGCATGCTGCTCAAACAGACTTGAAGGGTCAGAAGAGCACGAGGACAAAGGAAGTTTAAGTGGGCTGCGCATATGAGTGGTGTCAGCACCATCTGTGCCCATGACTCAGTGACCTTCACGATCATCTCACTGCCAGACTAAGGAACCTGAAACTCATAATCCCCATGTGCTTCCTACTACCCTTCTTAGGGCAGAAAACAGTGCTCAGATTTGCTTAGGGCCAGGTATCTTTCCCTACCTTCCACTTACACTAATTTACTGTTTCCATAGCAACTCCTTGAAGGAGGCACAGTTATCACCACCTAGCAGTTGAGGAAACTGAGGCAAAGTTAAGTGACCTACTGTGCCAATCTTTTGACTGTATTCTCTCTCTCTCTCTCTTTCTCTCTCTTTTTTTTTTTTACTTTCAAGTTCTTTTTTTTTTCTAACGTGCTCTGTGAAAATGGACCCAGACCCTTTGAGTAGTGGGTCTTTCTTTGTCCTCCAGCAAAGTTTTGCCAGTAGGGGGTGCTAGAGAAATGCTGCAGGAGTAAGAAAGCATAGAAAGATCTAGCTTCTTACATCTTGTGTTTTCTCAATAAGCTCCAGAGCTAGGTTTCTAGAGTGCATGGGCCCCATGGATTTCCCAAGTTGGTACTGATACAGAAGGCCTCAGGAGACAGCGTTCTGCATCCCAGAGACCATATTTCTCGGCAAGTCCCCGAGGTGATATTTTCAACAAGTTCCACCAGCATGGCAGTACAGAAAGTCTGCGGTCATCTGAAGGATAACATTTCAGCCAGGAACCCTTTCCTAGGATTACTACTGCTCCTTATTTCTGAGGTCCAAACCTGTTGTTAGAGCTGTTTTCTCACCAACTAAACCCTTGCTGCCTATACTCTGCTTAATGTTTATGTGCATCAATTTTTTTCATTCAAGTTATTGTGTGATTTCCCTTTCCTGGTTGGGCCAGTCAGATAACCCTGTCTAAGGTGACAGCCCAACAGCAGCTACCATGACTTGAATCCAGGCAGCTAGGCTTATAAGTTACCACACCTAATGGCATTGTCTGATCACCTCTTGTGAACAGAAGGGCAACAGGGAAATGAAAGTGAAGCTTCCAATTGTACTAGGAGGCAGAGCGGAGAGGGAAAAGTGTGTCAGGAGAGAACACAGAGGCAGTAGTCTTGCAGCTTGCCAGCAGCAGACATGGGAAGGGCAGGTGGTCCAGACAAATAGACAGTGTGTGCAGTGGTGGTGAAGGAAGGTAGCAACTTAAAAACAGGGACATAAATGTCACCAGGACACCTGTTCGCTGTCCCCCAAACTTGTCTGATCCCTAGGAATGTACCAAATGAGATTTGTGCTCTTTAGGACCCCTGCTTCTCTTGCACAAGCTCCCTGGGAGGCAGCATTCTCCACTGGGATTCCCAGAAGTACCAGAGGAGCTGTGACTCTGTCTGTGATGGCCAGAGGTGGTGATAGCATTTCACATCAAGTAGTGCTGTCTACAGCCAGTGCTCCATGTTGATCAGCATAGGTCACAGACAAACACTTGGATATTTGAATAATTGCATTTATTTCCATTATGGTTGTTGTAAAAATTAGTTCTCACCTTGCTAGATACGCTTATAAATAATAGGCTTTGGAAGAATAAATAGCAGAGTTGGAGTCATTAGGCCATTAACAGCACAACTTCTGCTGAAAGAAGCGCTGGGATGCAGAAAACACTGACATCATCTACATATTTATTTGGCTAATTCTGCCCTCAAAACTCCCACGAGAGAGAGGCTCTTTGGCCCAGCAAAGACAAAGCTGTGCATGGGGGACCTGGGGGAGGGTGGCTGAGGGCCACTGACTGCTCTGGATCACAGAAAACAGCAGTCTGCAGCATATGACCTGATCACTCCCAAAGTGAGCCTCTACTATTACAGGATGTGTATTTTAAGACATAGTATCTGATGCTCCGAGTTATGGAGTTGCAGAACTGGCAGGTGTTAAGACTGGCTTTAGAAAGTGATGAATTTCAGTCCCAGAAGTTTGATGAAAACATATTCCTCAGAGATCTAAGCACACTTGAGTATATTGGACTTTCTTCTTGGGTCATAATGGCAGGGAGGGAACATCGCAAGTAAGAGGCAAAACTCAGAAGTCAAAAAATGAAGAGGACTAAGCCTAGCAGGTTGTACCGAATTGATTTCTCCAAAAGATTGTTGGCCTATTTCCTTGAGGATTACTCTTTCTGTTTGTTTGGGTCAGTCATTCAAGAAGTGATATTTTTCCTTATATAAAAAAAAAATCAAAAGCAAAATAAGTATTTTCTTGTCATGAAGATAATGGTAAGTTTAATGGCTTATCCAGTGTTTGAAGTCTTCTCAGGTCCAGGAAGTGGTCCCCAGGGCACTCAGGGGTCAGACTGCATTCCTTTGAAGAAGCTGGTCCAGTAATTGCTGGAAAAGCAGGGAAACAATGATGTCAAGTCCACGTTCACATCTGCGTGCACACACATCACACCCGCTGGCGTGAAACCATTACCTTTTTGAAGACTTCTGCACGGAGTCTGTTACTCTGTAAGATCACCCTTTTCTTTTGTTCTTCTTTTTTCTTTTTAACTTCCGGCAAGTTATTATAGATTCTGAAACAGATGCAGAGAACATTTTGAATGGTAGCAGGCTGCGCGTGCCTGCCGTGGAGCGCGTCCTGTCATGTCAGCAGGCGCCCACATTTCAGAGGAAGAGCCCTGCATGGGGGCTCTCTCCGCATCATGAGACGCTGACATGAAGGGCTTCCCTGATGTCCCCAGAACACAGCTGCATGGCAGGGAATGGCACAGATCTGAATGCTTCCAGTGCCAGGATGACAGGCAAGCTGGAGAGGATAGGTATTTACTTAGAAGATATTTTCCTTGTTCCTCTCCTCTCGGTTATAATTACTTACTTGAAAATGGAGGGATTCTGAACTACTTTGCCATTCTAAGTATAAACTTGCCACAAAATTCCTTTATCTTGACACATAAGTTTTGGCTCTTTGGGACTTAGAAAACGAGTAGCAGATATGAAAGTAGCAGCAATTATAATGCCAGAACAAAGAATACAGAAATATGTATTTCCTCTTCACCTAATGCATTTCTAATTAAGCTCTTTCCAGATACATAGCAGGCATAAGGACTATGTCTTTGTCCTGATGCAAAATTAGAAACTTCGAACTTATAAGCAGGGCCCTAGAGACTCTTCTTCTAGATACTTCTTTCCTCTTTCCAAATGGAAACCATTTATGTGCTGATGTAAACCAGGACTGCTTGAAGCCACCGATTTCTGCAGCAGACCCTGCAGCCCCAGCCCTTGGGTTGCTACACACATGGCACCCAGCTAAAAACATCTCATTTTCATTTTCTCTCATGTTTGAGAGCCAGACAAAATCTGTTTAAGATGTTCGACCATCAAAATCATATGTGCAACGTATAAAAATAATAGTGAAAATATTAGCGGGTAACGTGTCGGCTATCAGGAGCAGGCTAATCTTTTGACCCGAACTCATTTACTCCTCCCAATCGCCAGAAAAGGCACACAGTGTTCCACTGATAAATGAAGACATGCTAGAGTCCCAGTCCCAACAAGATCAGGCACGAGGATAAAGCCCTGTGGCTGGTTAACGGCGGGCTGACATTTGAACCTCAGTCTGCTCGACTCTTGCTTATTGGGCCACTGTCAGCGAGCTCTGGGCACCAGCTCATGAGGTCCTTGAGCTGGACGGCACATGGAGCACTGTGCACATCAACACCCACACTGAATGAGTACATGAGTAGCTGCGCTCAGGAGGCTTCTGGAAAGGCCCAGGAGCAAAAGGGTTGCTGTAAGGAATCCCCAGGAAAGCCAACTTGTCACAAACTCCATGGAAGAAAGTCTTTCAAATTCATAACTTCTCTTTCTAAAATTGGTCACCAGAATCAACTGTAGAATTTCAAATGAGCACTCCTAGGTCCCAGCTCTGTCTCTCCTGCTCTGCTGCTGCTGCTGCTGCTAATAATAATAATAGTAATAATAATAATAATAATCTGCTGCTTCTAATACATAAAGAAAAGCTAACAGAATAAAAATGTTAAAAAGGAAAAGTAAGCTATAGAAAGATGATATGCAGTATGATACCACTTATAAGTTAAAAGAATTACATACTTATGTATGTACAAATAGAAGTCTATTTTAAGACAGACATAACTGGGCATCATTGCATAGATGCCTGGGGCTGGGAAAGGGAGTGGAAAAGAAGAACAGACTAGACGGTTGTGAAGGAACTTTAACTTTCTCTCCATATTTTTGTTTTACTTTTTTATGTATTTAGTACAGGATTACAGAGTCTTAGACAGATCAGACACAGGGATCCTCCTGTTTTCATCCTCCCAAGTGTTGGGATTATGGACACGTGCCACCATGCCCGGTCTCAATCAGTCTCAGCATGCCCTGGGGGCAAGAGTGGGGCAGGCACCACACACCTGGGATCAAACCCTGGTTCATGCGCTCTGCCTAAGCAGGCGCTTTCTATGTTTTTAAGTGAAAATATAATTTAATAAAATAAAGGAGGAACATTTGAGTCATTTGTAGGAAAATGGATGCATCTTGAGACTATAATGTTAAAGTAAATAAGTCAGACACTCAAACTTAAATATCATATAGTATCTCTCTCTCTCCTCTCTCCCCCCTCCTCTCTCTCTCTCTCTCTCTCTCTCTCTCTCTCTCTCTCTCTCTCTCTCTCTCTCTCCTCTCTCCCCCTCCTCTCTATATGTGGAACCAGAGATTGAACTCAGGCCCTTAAGCTTGCCAAGGAAGCACTTATTCTACTGAGCCATCTCTCCGGCCCCTAGTTTGTCTTATATGAGAAGCTCAAAGCATAAATAATGAGCAAACTAAAAGATAATAGGATAGCGTGAGATAGATACTTTACAAACAGGAAGGGTTCCAAGAGATGGAGGGAGGAGGGAAGGGGCAGAGGAAGGGGAAGTAGCAATAATTAAGGTGTGTTACACAGCATGACATTTCATGAGTGCAATCATGGGTTGCAAGCATGTACTGATGAAAATAAAAGCTTTCAAGAAAATATAATTGAACAAAGTAACAAAGCATGCAAAGAAGGAAAGCTCCAGGGTGATTCTATGGAGAGCCAGGGAGGGGCACATTCTACAGAGCAGGGGGAGATCCATGTGCTGCTGAGGCCATCAGAAGAGGCCAGCGGAGGAAAGCCAAAGCCTCGGGTGCAGTGTCCCCTGCTCCCTGGACCTCCTTGAGCCTCCCTTTCCTCTTCATGAAAACAATAGGGCAGCGCTCTGTCTACTAATGCTACTTTGAGATCTATTATTTTAATTGCCTGGTTTACAGTCCTCCATAATAGTACCTTTGGCTTTGGGGACTGGGAGGAGATCATTTGGCTGACTTTTTTTCTTTCTAGTAAATTGAAATGAACCAATGCTTTGGGCATGAGGTCGTCACAGCTTTGCTGTCTGACCCAAGTCTTCATGCTCAGCAGCCCTCTAGAAGCCACAGTTACAATGCTATGAATCAGGCCTTTCATGGGAAAGTCCCCCTTCTCCTCACTTCTCATCTCCTCATAGTCAGGCTCCCTGTAGATGATCAAAATTACCTTATCATGGAAACAATATAATCCTGATAAAAGCAGAGCTTTTGGGCCTTGAGTGGAGAGGGGAGATTATTCTTCCTATTTCAATGGAGGCTCTAAGTGCACTACCAGTTTATTACAATTGCTCCCAGTACTAGATTCTTCATTGCAACCTAATGGCTCTTTACTTGCATGAAGGTGGCCAACACCGCTAAGCTCTTGCCATTTGGTTAAGAGGCCAGGTCTCAGGAAGAAAGGCAGTCTTGCATGGACCAGGTTGGTGAGAACTAGTGGGAGTCTTGGACAGCAAACAGCCATGCAGACCAGGGAAAACTTGCTGGCAGCAGGGCTGCTAAGCCTGCCAGGGATGGAGTGCCAGGAAAACAGGCTAGTGGGCCTTCAGACGCCCTGCTGGGCTCCCATGCTCCACCAACTTCCAGTTTGGGCTGCAGTCAAGGCCGTTAGAAGAAACAGTTTCTCTCTTCCTTGTAAAACTACCTTCAAAGGTACAGCCCCTGCCCAGATCAATGAAGAAAATGTGCAAAAGTGTTTCAGCCTAGACTCTAGGGATCACTCAGAGGCCAGTTACGGGGTCAGTCCAGAATCCAAGACCTACCACTTTCCTAAGATTTTTCTAAGAGCAGAACAACTATTCAGAGGTACAACTTGACAATTGCACTCACTGTAGCCAGTTTTTGAGATATGCAGTCATGGCCTCAAACAGGGACCTAGACACAGAGCCCCTCCACTCCCATCATCATGTGGCTCTTCCAAGCCATCTCAACTCTCCTCCCCAGCCTCTTTCCATCTCACACAGCAATCAAGTACCTTTTAGATCGCATATGCATCTCCTTCTCTGAAATGCACCTTTCTTTGGGTTTGAATAAGTTATCTGTAAAACAAATAGAAAGAGGATTAATTTTAGAAGATACAGAGCCCACTTCTCATTGGGTTTATTGTCACAGATCTAGTACTTTCTCTGTGGTTGGTTTACAGCTACAAACCATAGACTGTGACAAACACTATAGGACTCAGACATCTTAAGATTGGATTAGCAACCAGTTAATTGATGACATTGGTCTTGACAGTCAAATACAGGCATAAAACACAATACTTGTATCTGACCTACTTCATGGAAGGCCATTATTCTGAATGCTTCTAGAAAAACCACATTTTATAGTCATCTTGCTCTCCACACTTGGATTTCAGGGCCTCGAAGAACAAATAAATCTCCCAGATATCCTTACAGCAGTTTGACAGCAGGAGACTTCATTTTCTCCCATGATGTTCCATTAAGCTGCTTAGCCCCTGCAAATGAGGACACCTTGTGCCCTTTCCATGTCAGAAAAGGTCATGGCAACAACATCACAGTCATCTATGTTCACTATTCTTCAATTCAGAAAGTATACCATGGCAAAAACACTGAGAGTGGAAGGTTTCCCAGTGCACATAGGTACTACCAATTATCACGGTGCTCACATAGGGCACACTTAAAATTAGTATGGGTTAAACAAAGGCACATACCTATTATCATTTTGCAAAGGTTGAGATGGGGCCTTTTTTAGCAGCTCTGGAATTTCCCTGTGAATGCCAGCCCATAGATTAGCCAAAGACATGATATACACAAATGCACCCAAGGTGTCTTTTGCATAGACATGTAGCTGAGCAGCTGTCATGCTCCCTGAATACTGGATCGCGTGGTGACCAGCTCACTGCCTTCAGTCAGCATAGGCACTTAGACAACTTGGCATCCTTTCTTTTTTTATTTTTGCAGAACCAGGGATTGAACTCAGGTCCTTGTGCTTGCCAGGGAAGCACTTATTCTACTGAGCCATCTCCCCAGCCCCCATAAATATAGTTTGTGCTCTGTTGTCAAGCTCCATATTCCCTGTGCCCTCAAAGTTTAAGGCCTAAATCACATAGATCTTTTCTTTTCTTTTCTTTTCTTTTCTTTTCTTTTCTTTTCTTTTCTTTTCTTTTCTTTTCTTTTCTTTCTTTCTTTCTTTTTTTTTGGTGGAACTTGGGATTGAACTCAGGCCCCTGCATGTGCCAGGCAAGCACTTATTCCACTGAGCCATCTCCCTGGCCCTGGCATCCTTTCTAAATATGGAAGTTAGAGTGGGCACCCCGTGATTCCGAAGGCAGACATCCATGCTTCTATTTATCTGCTCCCGACTCTCAGGCCAACACCCTTGCACATCCACTGAGTGGAACACCAGGAGATTTCTTAGGCTTGAGATTATGAAGAATTTTCCAGGGATAGGAACAATGGTAGGATAGAGACAAGGCTACTAAGAAATGACTCCCTCTGGAGAAATAAAATGAATGTAGCTATTGATTTACAGCACAGAAAACAATGCCATAGCCAAGCATGGATTCTGTCTAGTTCAAACATCAATTAGATAATAGTATGACACCATTGCTTAACTTTAAAGACAAGACTCGAAGGAGAAACAAGAAGAAGAGAAACTGCCTTGCAGTGCTACACTCCGGACTCTGATCCAGACAGATGCCCCAAGCAAGATCCCAGAGAAGAGTGTCCTCCAAGGTGAGTCAACATCTTGAGTAAGCAAATATGTGATTACTTCAAGACTCTTAGACAGATGGGCGAAATCTTCTAGAAAGACAAATCAGGATGAGCATTTCTTTGGAGCTACTCAAAATTAGGCCAAGGTAAACTGACTGCGGCCTAAGAAGATAAAAACATGACAATTGCGCTCCTATGAAAAATTCTATGTTTTATTTTCAGTGTCTTTTTAAGAGCACCTGATCCCACAATTAAGCTTTGGTTTTACTTCCAAGAGGAAACAAAAATTATGAGCCAACTGATACTTCACTTTTCTGCTTTCTGAGCTCTTTTCTGCCTGCTGTGTTGCAGCAGAAGGTTAAATTCTGGGCCTGGCAGCCCATGTTCTGTGCAAAATAAGCTCAACCCCAAGCCACTGAGGAAGCCCTTGCATGGTAGTTGCTATTGATTTTGAGTTTTCTGAACACTACCAAACCCTTTTGATAAAACATCAAAGTCCCTCCTAGTGGGGGGGGGAGGAGGTGGTAAGAAGGGAAGGTATCCCCTCAGTAAGTATGATGTGCATAGCTCTGACCTCATCAGAGTACAAAGAACACAGCAGCAAGGAGCAGCTTCTCTCACTCTAGGAGGGAAAGTGGCTTGAGAGGGAGAGGGAGCTGTGCTTCACACCTGACTGGTCAGGGTGGTGGTTTATAATGATACCGCTAGCATTTATTGATGCCTTCCTATGTGATCTCAGTTCATCTTCACATAAATCCTGTTTTATGCTCATATTTTGCAGTTTGGGATAGAACTCACTGACTTCCAAAGAGACTGCTCAGGGTTTCACGTGAAGGAGTGAATGTCAGAGCAGGGCTCCAGTCCATGGCAGCCCAGCCATACCCATACACTCTTAACCCAGGACAGCGCTGCCAACTCACAGCTGCAGAATGGGTATTTTGGGAGCCCTGAGCAGGTGCTCTTCTGTTTCTTGCAACACAATCCAAATTTCATTTCTCCTACACTCCTTCCTACTTTCTTTAATTTAATTTAGAAAGCAGTTACTATCTCTCTAGAGGTGCTGGGAAGAAGAGAATAACATGATATTCTGCTATCATGAGATTTAATTTGTTGAAGGCAGGCTACAAAATATTGGCAGGCAGTCTAATAAAATAAAGCACTGTCATATGGTGAACAGGGACTAGAATGGTCAGAAAGTCTCTTCAAGACTCAAATAACCACAGAACCAGCCCCAGGAAAACCTGGGAGAAGGGAACTGAGAGTTCTTCTGTAGACTGCAGCTGTAACATGAGAGAGAATGCAAAGATGAGGGCAGAGACCAGCACAGATTTCCACCCAGCTGACCCTTTCAAGCCACCTGGGGATTCTGGCAAAAATTCCTTTGCATATCCAAACCCAAATCTCCAGATGATTCTAATGTGCCCTTAGTTTGGAATCACCGCTGTTGGATTTTGAAAATCTATGTAAGAAAATGTACATGCCTGTGGAAGGAGTTTGCCATCAGAGTAAGAGGTGGAAAGTCACGTCGTCTTAAACATAAGCTTCTGGTTTTTATTGGTTATAGATGGGCATGGTGGCTCTTTAGAACTTGCACCAGGTGGAACTGAGGCAAAAAAAAAAAAATGGCAGCAGAGATATATTTCTAACAATCATGGTCCCATGGGTGAAAGACAGCAAAACTTGGCCTACAAGAGAGCCACAAAACCCATCTACCCTGGACAGACGAACAGTGAGTTGTGGGGCCAGAAAAAAAAAAAATCAAGATGACTCCCAGGCTCTGGGTTAAATGATCCATTCATCTGACAATTGTAAAGTTTTTATCTCCTTGGTACTAGGCAGTAGGGACATGAAGATAAGCAAGACTAAGCGCTCACAGCTCAGGATAAAAACCAGATAAATAGGATCATTAAGTGCCAACACCAAAGTCTGTGTGAGAAGATGCTTCATGGAGGAGGGTCTGGGAAGACCCCATGACAGAGCCAGAAAGAGC
The DNA here is from genome assembly GCA_004027165.1 of Ctenomys sociabilis. Taxonomy (NCBI): domain Eukaryota; kingdom Metazoa; phylum Chordata; class Mammalia; order Rodentia; family Ctenomyidae; genus Ctenomys; species Ctenomys sociabilis. Next base: position 68,816 of record PVKA01005439.1, on the reverse strand, counting down.
TGCTCCCCAGTGGTCAGTGGCGGTAGGAGCGGGGGATCATGTGGACCTCCCCGAAGCTAGAAGCTAGGGTGGGCTCCTCAAGGACACCTGCAGCAGGATCTGTGGAAGCCTCATTTCATGGTTGGAAAACCACCTTGTATGCAAATTGTTAAAAAAAAATACAGTGAAATCCCATCTATCAATTCCCTTTCAATCAAAATTCTACCTTTATGAAATTAAAGTGTCTGGTGAGAATAATTTTCAGACTACTTATAAGTATTTCATGGATTTTCCTGAAAGCTTTGGGCATTCTAAGTCACTGATAGGGAGGAAAGAGACTATAGTTGTGTTTACCTCCCATTATCATTCAAATAAAGGAGCTTTTTTCCCCCAATAAGATGACTAAGTTGCCTATTTCTATTATTTCTGTAAACTATTTTCTTCTCCTGAGTATATTACATCTGGATTATCACTAATATAAACAACAGAATCTATTACTAATTTAAATTGGTAGGGCAGGCTTCCCTAAGACCCCACATGTTTCAAAGTCAAGAACCAACCAGGTACAATTTTGGAGCTGCTAAGGCTGCTGTTATACAATTAAGGACCCAGAATCCCATTAATCTCCATAAACACGTGAATATATTGATTACAATCCCCATCATGGTGGTGCGTGATGCACATACATACATGTACACACATAGGGGAGGTGGTTTGAATATACAGACAGCTGACATCACTCAAGGAAGCACCAAGGAACACTGAGACCCAGCATAATTGGTTGTTTTATTTTTATTTTCATTTTTTTTCATTTGTGTATTTGGTATAGAGTCTCACTGTGCAGATCAGACTCACAGTGATCCTCCTGTTTTCAGCCTGGGATTATAGGCATGCACTACCATGCCTGGATTCTGTTGCAGGCTCAGCATGTCCTGGATTGCAGCCTGGTCTCTGCAACAATTGGTTGTTTATGGGGCTGTTCTTCCTGCCCTCCAACCCTTCATCTCCATCTCTCATTGCAAAGCTCCACTTTCTTTGTTGAACAGTAATCCAAATGATAACTAACTGTGCAAGATTTACTGGGCCCATGCACTATCAGAAGCCCATCTTCTTTAGCTACTCTGAGCTCTTTCAAGAATGTTTCAAACATTTGCCTCCCTGCCCTAGATTCACCGAACCAAAGGCATGCTTGTTGGAGAGAAGGCGGCAGAGTCAACAAGCCTGCTGGAGAATAAAGGACAGATTTGCCCCTCCCAGAATCTTCCCATAATGAATGGGCCCACCACAAAGAATGGCAATGGGACATGTTCTAGGGGATTCTCCAGTGCATGCATTCTAAACTACAGGGCTGTTCATCACACAGATTTCAAAGCCATTAAGCAGCTGCTGTGTTTCCCCTGAAGTAAGCACATGGTGGCTTTCAAGATTCACATCCAGTTACATAAATATTTCTATTCTGCTCACTATGGAGGAATTTTGAATTCATTGGTCTATCTTGGACTGACTAACCCTCCAGAAATTAAACAGTGCACCATACACCATACAAAGGCATGTTGGTTATTGGCTTCTAAAGTGCTCCCGTGCTGAGAAAATCCTGTGCTGGATAAGTATTCTCATTTTTCTAAAAGCAGACCTCAGTTCTCTGGAATCCTATCCCTGGGTGATGGTCACATCTAATGAGAAGCCTGGTCCAGGGCCCCAGGAGGTAAGGGGAAGCCCCACAGACACTGACACCTACAGGAAAACGATGCTCCATGCTGCTTCTCATCGGGACACACAAGTGATGATGATGTCACGCTTTGGAAATTCAACAAGGCTCTCCGACCCTTCCTTCTGATGGATAGAAATTTAAGAAATGAAAAATAAAGCAGAGGGTCTCCAGAAATATCTTTGTCATCTATATACTCAGTTTGAGAAACAAAGTGGGAAGGAGCTTCTGGTTTAGAAAGTTCTGCAGAGAGCTCACCTCCTATACACAGAAATTTACTCTCAAACTCCAACAGGGGCACCACCATAAGGTTTCCATGAAAAGACAGCATGCCAGTGGGTCTGGTCTGCTCCCTAGGGTCTGCTTCACTAGGAGAGGGGATGCTGGTGAGAGTGGCCCACCATGAACATGGAGCCTGGAAGCCCCCACATATCTTCCTGAAGAACCACCACTATCAAGGGCAGATGGGGGGCCTGGACAACAGCCATGAGCAGATCTCAGACTCCTATAGACAAGCAGAGATAAAAACAGCTTTTGGAGAGAATCGAAATATTGCTGTACTCTCTGACCCCCCTCCTCAACAAGAATACTGTCATCAGCTCCCTTCTCCCGCCCTGCAGGCATCTTCTCCTACAGGATGGTAGACTCAGCTTATAGCTGTCTTCCTGCTCAACTCTCCCCAGATAAAATGTGAATTTTGGATGGAGAGGAGAGGGAAAATCTCTTTTATGTTTTCCTTCACTCCAGCCCAGTATCCTTGCTTCGTTCCCATTCACTCTCCATCCCTATGGCCAAAAGATATTAAACGCTTCTTATTTATATTTGTTGGCTGGTTACTGCCAGAAAGAGACAGTGAAGGACAAAGAGGTTCAAGTTCTTCCCGAGTGCCCCATGAAAGCCACAGTACTGCTGATGAAGGCGGGCCTACACCAGCTCCTAACTTGGATGGTGGACCTACTTAGGATCTACGACGCAATAAGCTGCACTTGTATGAATTCCATCGATCTGTTGTTGGCAGGGTTGGAGACTCCCAGACTAAACCAGATCCCTACTGGGATCAGAAAATCTCCCCAAGCAAATTCTAACACAGGGCTCCTGTCATTTCCTGAGGTATCACATGTCCCCACTGCCCACCCTCCTAGCTAGGGAGCTCTGCAGTGGCTGAGGAGGTATACACGGTATTTTCTGCACTGAGCATACTGTTGATATTGAAAGAAATCTCCTTCCATCTTCTAGGATGGAATGACCTCCAAGTCTGCATGATCTCATTCAATATGACAGGAAATTCAGAATTTCTTTCTGCTATGTGCATTAATATATTACAGATTATGCTTTTATACTACACATATGAGGATTCCTTGGTGTTCTATAGCTAAGCCTGAAAACCCATGGCAAGTTTAAGCCTCTGCCTGGTGCTCTCTGCCCTGGATAAGGTACTTGAGCTGGGTACATTTGGTTCCTCCTCTGCATCGTATTTGGTTTAAAGGTTCTCAGAAGGATCCACGGGAATGGTTTGCAGGCACAAGCTCCACAACCCACGAGAACTTAGCACTGCCACAATTCCCTGCATGCTCCCTGCCACACCTGACCCCAGTGTCTCAATCCATTCATGTCTTAGTTCCTCCTTACAGTGTCCTGTTAAAGGAGACCTCTGCTCACACATGAGGAAACAGAGGTTCTATGATTAAATAAATTATCTGAGGTCTCAAAATGTATAGCGAAGAGACCTGAGAATTGAGTACTAACAACAGAATCAGAGGGATTTTTATTCTTTGCAGAAGATACAAGATTTCAGTTTTTAAAATGGGGCTTCTATTTGCACATAATGCCAATATCTGCGTGGCTTCCAGCTGTCCTGCTATCACTGTACCACCAATATTCAGCATCACCTGGGTGTTTTTTACAAATACAAATTTTCAAAGCCCACATAGGTCACCTGTATCAGGAATCCTGAGGATAGGGTTGATATTCTGTGTCAAAAGCCCTACGGGTAATTTTGATGCCTTCCTGTACCTAAGAGCTATTGCTACTCTGATAGATGCTAAGAAGAGGAATTGGAAATCACAGGCCTGTGCTCCCATGAGTTTCATAGCCCTGTAGAAGAATCACTGGATATAATGCATGCTGCATTATATGCAGTTACAATGCAGTTAAGTTTGCATTTCAAATAAATAATGAAGCCTTAAAAATATAAGTATTTCTCAAATATTGCATGGAGCATACTTACAAAAAAATCATTCACTATTGATCTAAAATGCAAGTTTAATCTGGAATCCTGTATTTTCATTTGGTAAATCTGGCAACTCTACCTTGTTCAAAAAAATTCTCCCTGCCATGCAGCAAAGAATCAGGCCCCATCCACTGGGCCCCATGAGCACAGACTGAAACAGACATCCAGGAAAGCAATACCAGGGAAGGGGGCAAGCTTCATCCTTTCCACACTGCTATGTTTCAATGGCTCAGTGCTGCTTCCCGTCAGCCTCAGATCACTTGGATAGCCAGCCACACTCCATCTGATCTGACTCTCTCTTTTTGTGGTTATTTCACATTGCCACATGTTTGAAGCACTATCCTGGGGGAATGTGACTGGCTCTTGTGCTTTTAGAACACTTTATACTGGGTATTGTGGTAGTAGCATTGTTACAGATATGAGGGTAGCTAACATGGAGACAGCTCTAGGTAGAACCCATTGCTAGGTAAGCTTCTAGTGGGGTCAAGCCTGACACAGATGAAAACAGATACCAGGTATTACTTCCCAGAGGTACTACTTCCTGTGGTTCTCAGCCATGCTGGACTGAAGTGTTCTAGGTAAAGAGAGGCCACTTTGTCACAAGCTCAAATTTCCATGCATAAATGGCAATTTGAAATCCCAGTCAGAGATTTCCTAAGAAAACGGTGGTAGATATATAAGCAAATACTCCTGGAGCAATATTTCCAAAGTGAGCTTTTGAGAATTAAATTAAAGCAATCCAAGGTAAAAGTAGTGTAGGAGAAAAAAGGTTAAGTAAATTAAGCAGTTTTCCTTGCTGCAGGACTTATAAATGTCTCTATCATACACCAGGCAGTGTGAACTTCCAAGAGAATACAAAATTCAAAGCACAAAGAATTTCTCAAAGAGAGACACAACCATGCTAAGCTGCCTCCAGGAGCTACACAAGGAGGAGAAGATACTGCTAGGGCTGAAAGCAGTGCTCCATGACCAGCTGAACCGCCTCAAGGTTGAAGAATTGGCCCTCCTCAGTTCTGCAGGGGACAATGGGATGGGAAGGTGTCCCCTCTCCCAACACCTGAATTGTCATAGGATAGGTCGGTGCATGTAGACAAAGAAGCATCCATCAACGAGACAGTGCTGGAGTTGTACATGGGGAGCTGGATGATGATGATGATGAAGGAGGAGGAGGAAAAGGAAGAGGAGGGGGAGGGGCAGAGGGAGAGGGAATGGGAGGGGGAGAAGGAGGGGGAAGAAGAGTTCAATTCCTGAAGTAGACAGGGGCCTTTCTTAGTTACAGAAATGAAATTTCTGGCTCACAAACACTTTCTCCATAGAGGTGGTATAGTGTACAGTAGCCCGGGATTCACAGAGGTCTATGAAAATTGGTGACAGAAATTCTGGGCTGGGACTATAGATCAGTGGAGAGCACCTGCCTCTTATATGCAAGGCCTGGGTCCAGTCCTTGGTATTGAGGAGGAAAACAGTGATGCAGTGAAGGAAATATGTGCTATCTAAACAGAGCCATTTGGATGGGAAAAAGTTTCTTGAAGAAAGATGAAGGGGCTGGTCCTGCTCAGAATCTGGAGTCGTTCTTGGCTAAAGGACATCAGGGAGAAAGAGTCTTACTCTCTTCACAAACCATGGCACATTAACAGCTAGAATCAATCTTCATTTTTCAGAATTACTTGCTTTTGTTGGGGAAGATTTAATCTCTATGTATGAAAAGAAAATCTGAAGGGCCTTGCCCCTGGAGCGCGCTGAGACTGTGATTGCGATTGAGTGTGGTGGCACATGCCTGCAATCCTATTCTTCTTCACATTTTCTGAAGAATATGCATATGTGTTAGCCAAACGGCACGAGGATGCTGTGCCTGGGCATAGGTCCTATAGCTGCCCCTGGCTCTGGAGGCACAGTCTCCTACGTGCCTCTGCTGAGGACACCAGCATCACTACTCACACATCATACCAGTGTCACTGTCATTGTGAGTGTGCTGAGAGCCAAACCAGGAGCCAAACAACATCCTCATGACCATGACTTCTCCAGTGGGAGCAAAAGGTATCAGGAGGGCTTCAAAGAAGGAAAAACACAACAAAGGAGCCAAAGAGATGAGAAAAAGTTAACAAAATGGCAAAAGTTAATACGCAATTTTCTTGAGTAAATGCATTAAGTCCTCTAATCAAAAGGCATAGGTTTAAAAAGCAAAGATTCAAGTACATGCTTCCTAGAAGAGAGTATTGTAGCCTTAAGGACACTCTTATGAAGTAAATTCCATGTAAATATTTTTTTTTATTTTTCTGTATTTTAGGGAAAGGCCTACAGGCTGTTCAGGGTCTCACTACTAGATCAGACTCATAGTGATTCTCCTGTTTACAGCTTCCCAAGTGCTAGGCTTGCAGGCATGTGCCACCACACTCAATCGCAATCACAGTCTCAGTGCGCTCCAGGGGCAAGGCCGGCATGGCAGGCCTGGGGATTGAACTCCGTCCCCTGTACCTGCTTGCAGGCACTTTAATCCACTGAGGTATTTGGCCGGCCCTCAGAAAGTTGAAAAGAACTTTTCTTTTTTGACTGGCTCAGGCTGCCTTAAGGGCCTTTTGGGTAAGGCATGGGGAGCTGGGGATCAAACCGTGGTCCTCTGCACCTAACTAGGTTTGCTCCAGAAGGTGCTTAAACAACTGAACTAACCTGCAAGCCCCTCCATGTAAATATTTTTAAAAGAGCAGAGATGATAGACTTTAAATCAAAAGTTTGAGAAAGAGGCAAAGGCCAAAATATAATGGTGAAAGGACCAATAAATCAAGAGGACAAAACAATTATATATACATACATATATATCACATACACACATACTTAACACTAAAACTCCTTCATATATGCTGCATAAAGTAAATAATAGGTCTGACTGCAGATATAGGCAGCAATACAGTGATATCAGAAGACTTCAATATATCACTTTCAACAATGCATAGATCATCTAGACATAAAATCAATAGGGAAACAATGGGCTTGAACTATATGTAATAGTATACAGACATACAGAGAACATTCCATATGAAAGAATCTAAACATCATCTCAAGGATACATACAGTATTCTCCAGAATAGGTTAGGTAAATCATAAAACAGGCCTTAGCAAATTTAGAAGGATTGAAATCATATCAAGTATGTTTTCCAGAGACAATGAAACTGAAAATAAACAACAGGAAGAATTTTGGAAATTTCATAAATGTGTAGAAGTTAAGTAAGTTTTGAAAAACCAATAGGTCAAGGAAGAAATCAAAAAGGAAATTTTTTTTAAGATTCTCAATATTCAAAGCCATCCTGAGCTAAATAGCAAAACTGGAGGGATTATAGTTTTCAAAATTGGAGAAAGAGACAAAGGCCAAAATATCCTGGTTTCAAAAATCAACTGTAAGGCTGCAGTAATCAAAACAGCAATGATGTTGGCATATAGACAAATAGATCAAAAACAAGAATAGATACCTTAGAAATAAATTCATATATTTATATTCAATTTACCTTTAACGTGGTAAAAACACACAATAAGAAGGCAATCTCATCACCAAATGGTGCAGAGATATTCATATGCAGAACAATAAAACTGAAGAATGAAACTGAATACCTATCTCATACCTTACAGAAAAATCAATGCAAGGGCCAGGGAGATAGCTCAGCAGCATAAGCACCTGCCTGGCAAGCAGAAGGTCCTGAATTCAATCCCCAGTACTGGAAAAAAAATCAATGCAACATTGATGGCAATTATAAATTCACTGTAAGAAAATATTGGAGAAAAGTTCTAGCACATTAGTCTAGGCCAGAGGTGGTAAAACTGTGGCACCCATGCCATAGTTGGCTGTTTATATCATCGAAAGTTTGAGAAGCTTCGCCATTACTAGTCTGGATAATATTTTTGGGCTATAACCCAAAACATAAGTAAAAAAAAAAAATAGCAGAAGTAGATAAGATGGATTTCATCATAGTGAAAAAGCTTCTGCACAGCCAAGGAAACAATCAGCAGACTAAAATGACAACCAATGGGATGAGGAGAAATATTTGCCAAACAGACTAATTTGGTAGTAAGAAAGCAATCTGACTTTTTGAATTTTTTTTTATTTTTGTGTTGTTGGCGGAACTGGGGATTGAACTCAGGCCCTTGCGCTTGCCAGGCAAGTGCTTATTGTATTGAGTTATCTCCCCAACATTTTTTTTTAATTCTTTTTTTTGGTGGAACTAAGGATTGAACTCAAGCCCCTATGCTGGCCAGAGAAGCACTTATTTTACTACGCCATCTCCCTGGCCCCAAGCAATCTGCTTTAAAAAGCAAAGGATTCATATAGACATTTATCAAATGAAGACATACAAATGCCCAGGAGTTACATGAAAAAAAAATGCTCACATTTACTCATCTACGGGGAAACACAAAAGTTGAAACCACAATGAAATAACACTTTATGTCTGTTAGGATGGTGTTGCAATAGGAAAAAAATAGCTAGAAATCTTGGCAAAGGTATGGATGAAAGATATGCATATATATTATTGGTAGGAATCTATATTAGTATAGCCATTATGGAAAATATGATGGAAGTTCCTCAAAAATTAAAAAAAAAAAATAGAACTTCTATATGGTCCAGCAGTCCCACTTCTAGATATACAATATGCAAAGGAAATGAAGCCAGTACGGTGACATTTTGGTTCACAAATTTAATGCCATCCATGGCTCTAGTAGCAGAATTTGTTCCACAATTCTTATAATTTGGTTGCAACCAGAATCATGGACAGAATTAAGTTTGTGAACTGAGGCACCATTTCACATAGAACTGTTGTCTTTACTATTGTGCTTATTGAAGCATTATACTTAATAGAGAAAGGATGAAATCAACCTAAGAGTCTATCAACACATGAATAGATAGTAAACATGTTTACATATACACTCATAATGTATACTGGAAAATGATTTGGCTTTTTGAAAAGAAAGAAATACTGCCATTTGTAACAGAATGGATGAACCTAAATAAAGGACAGGGTGTCCGATGAAATAAACCAGACACAGAAAGACAAATGATCTCACATACATGTGGGATCTTTAAAAGCTTAACTCATTGGATTAGTCAGATTTTTGTCCCTGGGACAAAACACCCTATGCCCCCACAAAAGAAAGAAAGGCTTATCTCAGCTCATGGTTGCCAAAGGCCTCAGTGCATGGTAGCTGGCTGCACAAGCATCATGGTCAAAAGACGAGATAGATGAAAGCTGCCCATCTCGTGGCAGGTGGGGAAGTGGAGCATAGGGAAAGATCCAGAGAAAAAAAAGGAAGGACTCAGGACAAAAATATACTCTTCCATGTTACCTCCCCAGGATCCTTCTAACAGGAGGTTCCCCCCACTCCAGCTAGGGGTTATTCGATGATTAACCTTAGTGCCCTTGTGAGAGGACTTCCTTCCACTTGTGCATTTGGGAGGATATTTTTGATCCATACCATCAAACTATAATACAAAAGGGAAAAGAAGGGTGGTGGATACAAAGGGCAAGAGGATTAGGCCACTCAGGATGTAGTATAACAGTAAGGTAGTAATAGTAGGTAGTAACAGTAAGGTAGTAACAGTAAGGTACCAACAGTAAGGTAGCAACAGTAAGGTAGCAACAGTAAGGTAGCAACAGTAAGGTAGTAACAGTAGGTAGTAACAGTAAGGCAGCAACAGTAAGGTAGCAACAGTGAGTAGCAACAGTGAGTAGCAACAGTGGGTAGTAACAGTAGGTAGTAACAGTAAGGCAGTAACAGTAAGGCAGTAACAGCAAGGTAGTAACAGTAAGGTAGTAACAGTAAGGTAGTACAGTAAGGTATTACAGTAGGTAGTAACAGTAGGTAGCAACAGTGAGGTAGCAACAGTAAGGTAGTAACAGTAAGGTAGCAACAGTAAGGTAGCAACAGTAAGCTAGCAACAGTAAGGTAGTAACACTAAAGTAGTAACACTAAGGTAGTAACAGTAGGTAGTAACAGTAAGGTAGCAACAGTAAGGTAGCAACAGTAGGTAGCAACAGTATGTAGTAACAGTAAGGTAGCAACAGTAAGGTAGTAACAGTAAACCTTTTAGAGCTTTCAAGATAACAAGCAGCTGGCGGTGGCAGGTGAGCCTGCCATAGGTTCTCTACCGCTGGCCTCAGGGAACAAAGTTTCAATTAGTCTTCTGTACCTTCCAAGATCTATTGTATGGCACAGTGATTATAGTTAAGAATAAAGTATTTTACCTAAAGATCAGTAAGAGTACATCTTAAATGTTCTCACAAGAAATAAGCATGTGAAGTGTAACTATGTTGCTTATGTTGGCTTAATGAACTCACATTGCATTCGCATATGAAAACATCACATAGTACACTGTATATGCAATTTTTATCAATTAAACCTTGATGAAGGTGAAATAAAATGTGTGTGTGTTTTAAATGACAAATTTAAACTCAGATCACACTCCTCACCATCAAACAGCTGCATCTATTACAATCTAGCGTAGTAACTGTTCGTAAAAGTCAATGTTTGTTCCAATTCCAGGGTTTCCCAGCATTTTTAGAGAACCACAAACAGGGTGACCTATAGACGATTGATAATCTTAATGCTGGTGGCCAACTAGATTTATATTCTTGGTATTACCGCAGGTTTATTAACTGCTTTGTGAAATATAAAGGAAAATTGAAAAACAAAATCATTGAAAAACAAAATCAAGCCAATTGGGAAGAGTAATCTTTCATAAAATCATTTTCCTTGCCACTCTGAAATTCAGTGTTTATGGATTTTGCTATTTTAATTGGAAGTAACATTGTCCTTAAAGCTTAATTCTAATCCATAGACATAAATTGGACTTCTTTTTCCCTACTCAACACAGTGTTGCAGTGCTGAAGGGCACCAACAGTGTTCCTGTGAATGTCTTGAATCAGGAAAACAATCTTTAAGCAACTAAGGCTTCCTGTTTTGCAAACTGATAAAGTAAAAATTTACTTTTATCTGATCAGCACATTTGAAAAAATTCCTTTGCGATGAATATTGGGAGAACTAACCACAAGTATTTATTTCAATGTTTTACAGGAAAACATTCACAAGATCAGAAGGGCAGTGGTAAGGACAGTGTGGCCTCTGCTCAGATTGCTGCGTGACGAACAGAACACTTTTATTACTGGAATGACTTCTGCTGCCACCTCGCATCTACTGGATCACATCTCCAGCTAGAAGCTCTCAGAATGCAAATTAATGTTAATACTTGCTCCAGCCAAGTGTCATCAGTGGAGGCAGATTTGCTACAAGGGAAAATTTGCAATGGCTCCTGAAGAATTCCGTTCCTCTACTGGCCCGTGATTTGAAGGGCTCTGACTTGGCTCACACTGGGAAGTGTGAATAATGCAAATCAGATCAAGTCAGTCTGATTTGGTAGATCCAACAGGGAGTCTCAGAGTGACTTGACATGGTGTGCGCCTGCCAAGGCTTCTAATCTCGGCAGATTTTCCTAGAGAAGCTACATAACTTAATCCGAAATGAGAAAGGTGAGACAGCATGTGATTTACACACACCCAAGAGTCACTAGTGTCCAAGTGGCTGTGTGTGTAGGGGATCTGGGAGGAATTTGTGGAAGAGGAGGTTGTTGCTGGGCATTCTGCACATTTAAACACTGATGAGACAGCCTGGGAGAGCCATTCATAAGGACCTTGACAGGCAGCTAGAATGCAAGCTGATCCACAGCAGCCAGGCCAGATGGACAATGTTTGAGTAGTGAGGGGCTTTCTGAATTGGCTGCAGCATTGGGTAGCAACAGTCAGTGATCCATCATAAGCAAAGCACTCAGCTGAGAAATGAAACAGCAGACACCAGGTCATGTTCCACAGGGAACAGAAGAAGCAGCTGGTCATAAGAGAGGCTTGGGAGGTTGGAGAGGAAGGACTAGGTCTCTGATAAGGGATGTGCCTGGAGGGACAGCACATAAGACCAACTAAGTAGAGAAGGAGAGAGGCAGAGTCAGGAGGAAGGGTCTGAGTTTCAGGGAGGGGAATGTATCCATGGAGGCTCTGAAGTTGGGTGGAAGTGGGCAGGGCCAGGCTTACAGAACTGCAGTGAGAATGGGATGAAGCCACAGACCTGTAAGAAGAGGATGGCAAAGGATGCCACTGACTGCTCCCATGTACCACCTGCAGGAGCTGAAATTCTAAGGCCCACAGTATACCTGATGCTCCACGCATGCAATCAGGGTTGTCCTGCCATGGATTTTATTTGCAAGGGAAAAGCAATGGCTAATCCTTCTAAAGCACTATTTTCCACCTCAGGTTTGGCCTCTGAACCTGACTTAGTCTACCTCAGAGCCAAGGGAGGAAGAAGCCTTGCTTATAGCTCACAGGTAACTGGTGAAATTATCAGGTAAAGCCCTGGCTTGAGAAGAAGGCAGAGGCCCTTGGGTGGGAGTATTGAAAGCAAAACCCTCATACCATTTTCTCCCAGATCCCTGTCTCAGCTTTCTCTTCCACAAAACAACCACCACTGAGTCCACCCAAGTACCTCTTGAATCCATCACCTTTCTGCACCCACTGCTCTTCTCTGACCCAAGCTTTGTCATATCTTGCCTGTGATACTATATAGTTCCCTGTTCAGGCTGACTTCCTGATGCAATGCCTGTTGGCCTCCTTGGGTTCCTTTCCCTTGAGTTCATCTTTCTCCTCTGTGTCTCACTCCTGTGGCCCACCCCCATAGCTGAACAGCATCACCAGAGACTTGTCTCCTACCATGTACCATGGTTGATACTCAACCTGATGCAATCAAGAGATGTCTACCATCAGAAGATGGAGACTGTAGCCAAGGCATTTCTAATGCTACTTTCTCATCTGTTATCCCGTCTCCAGACAGGAACCCTTAATGGTAGTTAACACTTATACATTTATATGCAGGTACACACACACATACACACAAGCATACATGCAGCATTATGCCTTGGAACCTCAGAGGCCACTAAGAATTCATCAACCAACACCCACCAGCTGGCCCTGGTTCTTGTTTCCACTGTCCCAGCAAATCAGCAACTTGCTTCTTATTGGTTTCCACCTGAAACTCTCAGGCCCATCCTTCAGCCAAGCCTACTCTGCAAGCCCAGATCAGAGGCAGCTACCCCAGCAGGAAAGCAAATCTGAGTCTTCATTTTACCAGACGCTTTGACACCGCAGCCAGAGCTCGTTCACGCATATGATTTATTAACTAATTTAGCATGTAAGAAAAACATCTGCATTTTGCTTTTATCATCTTGCCAGCAGACAGGCTGTAGACAAGATGTGTACTGTAGACTTGTTTAATGGGGCCTTAAACACTCCCTCTCACTTGCCTGAGCTCACACGAGGCTCTGGTTTCAGAAGTTGTCTGATTTAACTGACCTAGGATAAATAAACACAAAAGTAAAGCTCTCGTCAATACATAAATACTGCAAGGACAGTCAGGATGGCTATGAAATCCATGCTGACCAAGTCCCCTCCAAGCATTCCAGTCACCAGGATTATTTTGAAATTTGGAGAATCAAAAGATACCTTGGTTGTTTTAACACTATTGACATGGACTGACGCCCTTTTAGTATGCACGATTCGAACATTTTCATTTACAGGAATGTGAGCCTGTCAGGACATTTATTTGAGGCAAAACATCAAAGTTAGATGATGGTTAGAATTTTGTCCTTCTGAAAGATCTGATCAAGTCCTATTCTCCCACACTTGTTGATGTCAACCTATTTTGATCTTATTTTTGGCAATGTGGCTCTGCAAATTCATTCAAGATGATATAGGTCATAAGGTCATACTGGGTAAGAAGGATCCTAACCTAGAAAAGAGCAAGTATGGACATACAGACCTGCAGACAGACACAGGAGAAAGGCCGTGTGAAAACAGGAGAAAAGCCCGGAGTGAGGCATCCCTAAGCCAGGGAACACTGAGGGTTGCCAGAAGCCACGAAGGCTGGGAAAGACTCATGCCACAGGATTTCCCCCAGAGCCTCCACAAGAAACCTATCCCCTAGACACCTTGATTGTGATTTCTTGCCCATAGAATTTTGAGAGAACACAATTACTTCTGCTATTTTAAACCACCTGTGTGCAATCCCTACATTAACCATGGGAAGGTTCTCAGCATACCAAGGCCTTATCATCTCTCCTACTTGTGATATCACAGCCAGCAATGTGGCACAGACGGGTGGTCCTTAACAGGGAAAGAGGGACCAAGCACTGATACCTGCTCGACTGAAGTTTTTATCTGTAACGTCCCCATAAGCCCATTGTTCAGGCTTAGGCCTGAGCGAAAAACTACTGGAACAGGGTGGAAACTTTAAGAAGTGGGGCTCAGGAGGAGGTATCGACCACACTGGGCCTCTGGTTGTGAAGAGGCCTGAGGCACTCTGGTCTCTCCATGAGATGTGCGACTCTGCCCACTATGCTCCTTTGCCAGGATGTGCTGCATTGCCACAAGTCCAAAAAACAATGGGCACCCTTCTGAGCTGTGAGCCAAAATAAATCTTTTCTCTCTTTATCTTGGTTTATCACACCTCTCTGCTACAGCAACGTAAAGCTGACTGATAGAGCACCAGCCTGCACAAGTTCCCCCCCTGCCTTGGCCTTCCTGGCTGAGAATGAAGGACCTTAGATTCCATTAGGTGCGGATGAGGCTGTGTTGTCCTCTAAAGCAGCATTATTTTGTATTTGTTGACATCAGCCTACCAGTTTTACCAGGTAGTACCTTCAGAAATGCTGGGGCTAAGTGGCCCACAAGTGCGACACCAACACCCAGCCATCCTCAGGGCAAGTGTGGGCACTAGGGCCCAAGGACACTCCCATTTATAGTTAGCATATGGTTCTTGTGGTACCTTCAAAAGTCTGTACCTGGACCCGGTCCCTCTTTGTACACCCAGAGATTAACTAGTCCCTGCAGGACACACCAAGCCCGAACCTGTATCTGCTACCTGGCTTGGAATGCTGGCTAGATACCCATAGTCCAATAGGGGAGCATCTTGATATGTCCATTCTTTAGCATCCTGGAAAGCATCATGAGGAAGCAGCAGCAGGTATTTGGGGAATTCCTTTGCACAAGAAGGATGCCTTCATGCCCACCCTTGCCTGGGTCTCCAGAGCACTCACCCACAGCAACCTGGGTTGCAGGAAGGAGGCTGCCTGCCCGTGGACTGTGAGGGGACACCAGGAATTCTATTACACCACCTCTTTCCCCTGTCCTCCAGTTTGCTCTTATGGGATCTTGGTAATGTTTGCTAAGCTGTACTCTATTGAATATAGTTATTTCCCCAGAGGACTTTTATTCAGAATTATGCTCATGATTTTGCCTTCTGGGGAACAAAACATTTTCCTAGGAAAAAAAAAATATCTCATTCCTTTATCCAAAGGAATAATACTGAGGTTTCTCCATGCCTGCAGATTTTGAGATTTGGGTTGGCAGGCCAGCAGTATGTGCTGTCATATTATGCCTCCTGCTCTCCTTCTTTGTTAGTTTTGCTTACTTACATGGTCCATTTATAAGCTCCATGAAGAAAGGACTGCGATCCATACTGCTCACTGGGGCATCGCCATATCCTCCACAGGGTGCCTGGCCCACAGAAGGTTCCTGATAATCTTTCTCCCATGAGTAAGTGCCCTCCCTCCCAGGGTCAGTTTGACCCTGGCCTCACAGTTCTCAGCAAGCTGGCCATACTTTCCCTGAGCTCACAGCAGGAAGGGGTTTCAGGATGACAAATGTTGATGTAGACAAGCTGGAGTCAACCTCTCACCCTGAGATCTGTTTTGCAATCTATAAAGGGCAAAGGGGATCTCTTGCAAACATCAGTCAGGAGCCAAGAATTTGAACTTGCTACCCTGGCTGCTACAGTGCTGTGGCTCCTTTCCCAGCTATAATGGTAAATTGGTGTCCCAAGTTATTTCTGTTAAGCTTGGCACCCATATGTTATCTCTCAAAAATGAGCTAGCTCTCAGCACAGGCATTATGATGCCCACGATTAGCTCTGCCTATGTCAGTGGGAGCAAAGGAACCTAGGTGACGACTTCATCGCAAATCACCCTCTTCCCGGGCCCTTTCCAGACCTCCCTCACCACCTGCAGCCTACCACTAAGAGGATGGGGAACGGTGAACTGCTTCTTGTTGGCACGGACTGGAAGGAGACTCTGCTTCTGCCCCAGGTTCTCCTTCCGCTGTGCTTTTCTTTGCTGCACCATGTGTTCTAGCTTCTTCAGCCTTTCTTGTGAGCGAGAAATGAACTGGGGTTTATGGACTTCCAGTGCTTCCTAATTGGGACAAAGAAAATATTTTATTTTTCAGGGAATGACACCAAGAGCCAACATATCCATCTGATTTAGCCAACAGGAGCCAGTTAAAAGTACAACAGTCAGAAACCAAAAGCTTCCTACAAACTACTTCACTACAGTTCCCCGTGGCTTTGTGTAAAAATGGGAACAGACATGCTGATGCCACAGGTCCTGCTGGTCAATTCTGCCAGCACCAAGGGTCCCATGTCATAGCATCAAGCAGTAATGAACATCAGGACCACAAGTGCCAAAAGCAATCATCTTCCCACTTGTCCTTCAGTAAAGTCCTTAGCTACCAGTGGGTCCTGTAGCTGAAATCAAAGGACGGGTGGAAGGTAGACTCAGGGACTCATCTACTTCTTGAAAGGCACAGTCTTGGAGAAGCAGCGTCCTCCCAGGTGTGAAAATGGGCCTTTACAAGAAAAGCTATAACTGTGGCTTTAGGAAACCACTCCTCCTCTTGGGTAGACAGAGGGAGAGGGAAAGACTTGCCTACACAGAATGGTTCTGTGAGCTCCACAGAACGGATCAGAAGTCCCTAAATTCCACATCTGCCTCATCCTTGCCACCTGCATGCACCAAGCCCCAGGTTAGCTGGAAAAGATTATCTGCTGCCATTCCAGACACTGAGCAAGGTCCCCTATGAGGACACACTGTCTCCTGGGATAGCCCTATGGATTCGGAAAGGTAGGTGTGTTTATTCCCATAGGACAGATGTAAATACGGAGGCTCATCATACATCAGTAGATCCCATAGCGACCCTCAGTTGTACGAGTGATACTTTATTCTCTCTGCCAGTCATTATGCTAACTTCCTATTCTTTTTTTTTTTTTTTTTTTTGTCTTTTTGAGACAGGGTCTCACTATGCAGTTCAGGCTGGCCTTAAGCTCACTTTGTAGCTCAGGCTGGTCTCGAACTCACAACAATCCTCCTGCCTCAGCCTCCCGAGTGCTGGGATTACAGGAATATGCCACCATGCCCGGCTTTTTTTTTCTTTCTTTTCTTTTTTTTTTTTTTTTTTTCTAACTTCCTATTCTATAGTGGTCCATGTTCAAGGCTTTCCCCTTCCTGGAAGACCATCTATAGCCCCCGCCCTGGTTCAAGCCAATCCATCCCAGGAAATCCCAATGGATCTCCCTGTTCAGCCTTATCATTGTGGGACTTTACAGACCACATCATGCAAGAGTGATTCACACATGTCTGTGTCCCAGGGCTGCAAGCTCCCAGCAAGCATGAGGAAACGATGTCCCTGGTGTTGTGTCTCATAATCCCAGATGCTGCCCTGAGCTCCGCACACAGCCTTGCATTCAACAAGTGCTTAGCGAAGGCTCCCTAGGTATGCTGCCACAGTGGAAATGCTCCTATCCTTCCTCTCCAAGTGCATTGGAGCTCACAGTTACCCAATGTGGGCCTTGTGGGTTCCATCTATGTCATGTTTCTGCCTATGGCAGGTATGTCAAAAGTCTTCTCACCAGTGCTAAGCACTAGCTGCCTGGCACCACAGCCACCAAGCATCACAGATGCTGAAATTGCATGGGAAACCCAGGCCTGGAAGACAGCTCCCAAGAATGTCCGCTCTGATCACCCATGTGTGATTGCTCCGAGGAAATGACTAAAGGCTCGGATGCTTAGGGGCTCCATGAATACTTCAGAGGGGCCTCAATGGCTCACAAGGATGCAGTAGTTGGCAGGAAGCCACCCTCACAGTCCCAGGGAGACTCACAATATACCCAGTGTCTTCCCCTAAGGTGGCTGTGCAGGGCACCGTAGTGGGGCTTCTCTGAGGCTCTTTGTCTCCCTACTTTTTATAACTTAAAAAAAGAGTGTCCATATTACTCCTATAGCCATGAAATGTACCAAACGAAAATCTTTCATTTCCTTCAACTCATGGCCATACGATGTATACTCTCAGTCTTTGAAAGGTTTGGTGTCTTGATCTAAAGACAACCTATGGGGCTGGGAAGACATCTGGGCGGTCTAAGCTTCTGCCTAGCAAGCACAAGGACCTTGTTGTAATCCCCAGTACTTCATGCCATCCCACCACGCTGGCCATAGAAATCAGGCATGGTGGTGCACACCTATAATCCCAATGCTGGGGCTAAAAAAGGAGGATCGCTATGAGCTGTGTAGTAAGAACCTGTGCCAAATTAATTAATTAATTAATTAAAGACAACATATAGGAGTTCCTGCTTACAAGGGGCCTTTAGAGGAACAAAGGTGGTGATGCCTATCCAGCGACCTGTGAGGCCTCTGGGGACCTACCAATGCTATGATCGTGGTCACTGTTTATAGTATTCAGTCCTCATCCTCACCCAGTAGTCAGTGTCATCATCTTCATTACCCAGGTGGCAAAACAAACTCAGAATGTTTAGGGAACCTGCCAGAGTCACGCAGCCACTAGACAGGGTAACCCAGTTTCCATTCTCAGAGGCAGAAATGAGGCTGTACCTCTCTTTACTATACTCTAGAAATGGCCTCCTTTCGGTAGGAATCAAGTTGGGGTGCTCAGCAGGCCTTACCTGCAAGGTCAAGGAGTTTGCAGGTGCTTCCTGCAGGTCCTCTGTCAAGCCAGGTGCTTCAGATCCCTTGAGAGGTTCTGGTGAGGGGGGCGCTGGTGAGCCCTCAGGCGTGATGGAGTCTTCGCTCCTCTTACATTCTTTTATTTTCACAACCAAGTCACAGCAAGTATAATCTCCTAGGAGAGATTTAGAATTCCATTTAGAGGGCACTGAGTGATTTTCGCCTGGCTCCTCAACACCATTAGACACAGAGGACAATTTTGAAAATAGAAACGCCAGTGGGTTATTAATGGGCCTCGTTAAGCCGACAAGATCATGCCTCATCATGGCTGCCCTGGTCAGAGGGAGAAACACTCCCTGCCAGCCACGCTTCATGACTGGCTAATTATGCCACGGAGGTATTTCCTTGGCTTCCAATGCTTAGAATGCCTTTGCTGAAAATGAACAGGAACTCTGTTCTCTGTTTCTTATTAAGTGTGTCCTGTATGATTATTACAGTTGGGTTGTTTCGGGACAACATATTAATGTGTCTTATGTTTGCTACACTAATGATATAAGGATGGGGAATGACATTCAATTATTTATCTCTCCCCCTAACTTGCCCCCACCAGTGGCTTTATATAAGTAACTGGGATGGTTTCTCCCTCTGAGCTGGCTTTGGCCTCTCCCTGGAGCCACTTTGATTTTCCTTCTAGAAAAGATCAGGAAATGATTTGATTCCTCGGCACTCAGGGTAGGAGAAGGAAGATCAGTAAGATGTCACTGGCCACTTCCTGACCAGTACCCTAGGCTGGAAGGTAGGAATGCATTCTTTGGTCCATCTTTATCTGACCCTTTCCATCTGAGCCCCCTTATTCTCCCAACGGCACTTTCCCAAGCCCAACTACAGTCTTCTCACCAAACTCTCCAGCTCTGATTCAGTACTAAGTGTTTCTTACCTCTTCTGAAATCCTGTGCCATGAGCCCCTTTATTTCTGTGGCCCAGTGACCTCCCATCTCCAGGTTGAGTCTCAGCCTTCAGGGCACTGTCTTCCTTCCTCAAGAAAGGATCCTGTCCCTGACTCTGTTATTCTTCTGAAGAGAAACACTCCTCACCCACCCAACAGCATGGGTCATGAGTGGGGCCATATGATGATGTTTTAATCCCATGAGCCTGTGGTCACTTTCCGGGCCACATTATGCTCCATAGGGCCAATCCAGGTGCCTCAAAGATCTGGTTCTTTGGGGAAAGCTGAAGTGGCCACCAGAAGGCTCATCTATCTGATTATAGGATGCAGCTCATCTGAATTTTCTGTCACTGTTGTGGTTTGTGCCTAAATCCTCACTGACTAGACCAGCTGTCCTATCTGTATTCAACATGCACCAGTGTTCCCCAGTTCTTACAAGCCCAAACTGACCAGACTGTGTGTGGCTTCCTCATGTGTCCCTGCTAGGCTGCTTCAGAGCAGCCATATCACCTTCTCAGACTTTCCTGAGGTAAGGCTGGAACCTGTGCCCCAGGGTGACCTCTCACTTGCTGGCACCAGCCTTATTTATGTCCAGTAGGACTGGTGCCTCTGACCCACAGGGGCTGCCTTCTGTGTGGCTGACTATGAGGCCCACAAGTCCTACCAATGAGCTATTTCTGCTCCCTCTTTCCTCTGATCTCTCAGTAACGTGAGGCTTATGTACCCTGAAGGACATTGCTCCCTTGTCCACAAGAGATTAAGACAGAGTCCTCTTGACTGCCACCCTCACTCCTTACCTTTGGGGAGCTGTCTTTCTATCTGAGCACCACTGTCTTCTTGTGAAGTGGGACATGGATCTTGTAAGGGGCAAAGGAACCCAGGCAAAGGGACTCTGGGTCTCAGGAAGCTTGGATGTCGGCTTTCTGTGGGCTTAGAAAGGTCAGTAGATGGACAGCCATCATGTGGGGAACTGTCCCCATCGGAAAGGAATCGTTTAATGAACTTCTGCTCCACCGGAGGAGGGGACAGAGTCACATGTGCTTCTCCTTGATGCTTCTTGTTGCTTCCAGAAAATACTTTTGTTTCTACTAAAGATAAAATGAGAGTTGTACGCAAAATATCTAACAAGCCCATCTCTAATGTGCAGAAATCTATTGGCCATGCTGCTGTCCTGGAGGCAGGCTGGCAGGGTTACAGCAGTGCCTCTGGCCACCTGCAGCATCATATGCCCTCAGGTTCCTAAAAATTCACCATATGATTGTCGTTGTTCCTGTGAGACTGTCCTGAAGTCTGGTTAAGAGCTCCATTTGCATACACAGCTCTCATATGCTCAGCGGGACCCTGGGAATCCCCACAGTGACCCGTAGATTGGATGACTACTGACTCAGGCCAGAGTTCCAGGACACAAATGCCATCTTTACCACTTAAGCTAGCCAGCCTCATCTATAAAAATCTAGTTGAGACAGTAATATAATGAATAATCATTAAATATAATTCATTTATTATTTTACATTTATGCAATATATAGATAACTGTTATTTCTAAAATTATATCTTATAATTAGGTAACATATATTACACAAATATCAGATATTAAAATTGAATAAAATAATAAGGCACATCAAATATTTAGCACAGTACTTGATGCACAATAAACACTTCAAAAATGTTAGCTTTCATTATTGCAGAAATAGTGATGCCAAATACAGAAGGAGGAAACAGCTTATCAGGTCATTGTGTTGCTCTAATGAAGTAATGGATTGCTCTATAGATATGTGCGACACGTTCCTTGTTTCCACATTGTAATAGTTAATGTCTAGAAACCCCCTTAGTCATCAATGGAGGATTAGTTAAATAAACTAAGCACCTCCATACTTTGTAAGAGTTAAAAAATGAAGATGCTCTTATGCAGATGTAGAATAAGGCCTAAAGTATATTTTTAAATGAATAAAATAAAACACAAGATGGTGTATTGGGTTTGCCTTTCCAGCAAATGAATGCATGTGTACACAGAATATCTCTGGAAGGCTGCAGAGATGGAAAGCCAGTCTGCACTGGGAGAGGCCAAGGAAGAACCAAGAAGAGTGGAAGAGAGGCTTTCTCTACACTGCCCATCATATGTGTCAAAGTTTCAAGCTTTTCTTTCTAGTGTACTCTAAGTTTTTTAAGGAGTTCCTTATTTTAACTAAGCACCCATCACTAGTTTCTCCCCAGTTCATGCTGACACCCTTATGGGGAGTGCAGGAGCCCCTGTTGGTGCCCTGACTTTCGTGTATGTTGGGCCAAAATTAAAAACGATCCTGAGATCTACTGGATTAGCCTGAAGATTCTCACTGTACTTTTGCAAAGGTTTTCTATCCAAACGTAAGTGGCTCACAACCACCTCCTCCAATGATAGCACTCACCTCCCAATAGTCTCTCAGTGTTTACAGTCTGTTCCAGCTTCTCTCTGCCTGAATCTCTAGTGTCCCAGCCAATTAGAAGCGCTGAGTGTGGGTGATACTGGTTGTGGACTTGTGGTAGGAACAATGTAGAATTTAGAGTACAGCTCCCTGCCCCTTTGACAGGTTCTAGTCCAAGTAAGCCTTCCACTTAACAGCTCTTAATTTCCTGATTGACTAAGGAAGTAATTCAGTTTTCCATGTTCTTCTGAACAAACAAAATATAGGTAAATCTCCTACTAAGTCAGCATTTGATATACTCAAAGTGCTAAAATGACGATATTTATTTTGGCCCTTGCCATTTGCAGAAAGGATTTGTCAGCCATCATAAGGTTGCATTTTATAAATGATAGAGAAGAATTTTTCTAAAATTTATCTCAAATATCATCAATTCTGTTTAAGTGAAAAACATTGTAAGCAGAAAAAACTCAAAAACACATATTACTTATTTTTATATAATATTTTTATATAATATAAATTCTATATTACTTATTTTTAAAACCAAATTACTTATTAATAATTGTAGCTTTAGTCTGTCATGTAATAGAGATCTATCCTTATAACAGGTCAAACCAATGTATTTATGTGTTTATAAAGATTAATCAATATTTTTAGATATCTATGAACTATCAATCTTTTCATCCATTGATCATCCATCCACCTATCTACTATGGTGTGGGTCATAAATATCTAACCCCAAGGGCCCATATATCAAAGGCTGAGTCTCCAGCTTGGTGTTGTTGGGAGCTGGTAGAAACTATGAGATGGGCCAAGAGGGAGGCTTTCTGGACACTGGAGGTGAACCCTTGAAGGGCAAATTCTCAAATATCATCAATTCT
This sequence comes from Ctenomys sociabilis, assembly GCA_004027165.1. Lineage (NCBI taxonomy): Eukaryota > Metazoa > Chordata > Mammalia > Rodentia > Ctenomyidae > Ctenomys > Ctenomys sociabilis. The sequence continues at coordinate 45,865 of PVKA01005439.1, read as the reverse complement.
GTTTGAGCCTTTCTTTCTCTTCCTTCATCCTATCCATGCAGTCAATGGTTTTGCTATCCATGTCCTTCTGCTGGCAGGTGCTGGCTCCCCACTTCCTCCACTAGAGACCTATAAGCAATGCATCATGGACTGACTTTTCCAAAACAGTGAGCCAAAACACACCTTTTCTTAGGTAATTGTTATAGCAACAGAAAGCCAACCAATACATTGTACCTGGTTTGATGTAAATTATTATGTGAAAGGTTATGAGTCAGATTTTGCACTTGTGACCTAGAGTTAAAAAAAAAAAACTCAAAAAATGGAATATAATTAGTGTACAGCTACAGGAGAAGAGAAATGTAGAGTCTGTGGCCATAAAGATACCTGTAGGCAGCCTCTATAGGATGTGGGAGCCCAGTCTTGTGCTCCCATAAACAATGTGTGCAGATTGGACTTTAAGTTATTGATTCATGCCCTAAATTGCAAAAGGTCTCTGTCTAGTGAAGATCCACTTCCACTGTAGGTTCTGCCCATACTTAGAGAAGCATGAAGTCGAGCCGCCTCTCTGCCAGGCCTGTCTCTCAGTGCACTTCAAGATTTCCCCCCTGAGTCAGACAGGTGCAGGGGCTGGGGGACCATACATTTTCTCTAAATAGAAAATACACTCAGATCCTCTTTTCTGAAAGTTGATATTCTGTAACTCAACTATCTTGCCAATGTGTTTAGCTCAGAATTGAGTTGTATACCAGAGAGGGAACAAAAACATTCTGCCCAACACAACTGTTTCTATTATCTTCATAGCCTTGGCCCACAAGAAAGACTCTTGGATCATGGTGCAGTTCCCAGTGGTGCTTTCCTCAATCTCACTGTCATCATGAGGTGCACTGTATTTATACTCAAAAGATGTTAAAGGAAGCACTCACTAAGCCACCTCCTAAGGGAGGAGGTAAAACTCTCCCTGCACTTCAGACATCGCCCCTGCGCCCTCCTGGACAATGCCCACCCTTGTGCCACCAGATATAACTACACATTGAAATCGTTACTCTATTCACTGATTTTTGTTTATAATTTTCCTACCTGTACCAGTCCCCTTAACCAATAGTGTATGTTCTTAGTACCAAAATAAACGTTGATTTCTAAACTCAGTTGCCTGCTGGGCCTTAGGGTCTCCTAAAGATCCTGGGGCTGTTTGCTACTGTCATAGATAACCTTCATCTGCCTCTATGCCCAGCAAACTCCCTCTTAAACTCATTGCTTTCTTTATTAAGCTTGCCTACTTTGCCTTCCTCTCCCTCTCCAGTAAGCCCATAACTAGAACATTTGACTGGAAACCAAATAAAGGAGCTTGAAGGGACAGGGTCAGATAGATGCCCGTTCTGAACAGTGCCTGGTGGCCAATAGAAGACACACAAAAGCTCTCTCTCTCGGCAAGACTTTGCTGTCCCTTCTGTTGGGACTGGGACATAAAAGGCTGTGGTAGAGGGGCAGTGGTTCTGTACTCTACATGATGCACACTTACTCATGGACAGAGAAGCCACCCAAGAGGAAGGAAAAGGCAGGAACAGTAGGTGCTCAATAAATGCAAAACTTCCCTCAGTATTGTTTGCTTTATTCTTTTCCTTTCAAAGAAGAGAAAGAGAAAACCTGAAATTAGCTTCAATTACTGCTCAAGGAAAATGAAATTTTAAAAAGTGAAGTAGCTAGTGGCCTCTAAGAAACAAGTAACCGAGCAAAAAGCCTTTTATATTTGCCAGGCTGAAGAATAATTTTTTGTGCCTTTTTACTGGTGGAGGCTTCTTCATCTTTTGCCTGCAGATTAAAACTGCCTTATGTAGAAATGTATCTCCTTTCTTTACCACTGGATATCATCGCCTTCTGTTTAAAATTAACAACCAATAATTGTTTCAGTGTATTTCTATTCACTTTCTATATAGCAACACTGCAGGCCAGGGCAGGAGTAAGAGAAAGGGGGGAGGCGGCAGACAGCAAATGGGAGAAACAGCTCCAAGCTGAAAGGCAGAGAGCAGTAAGCAGGCTTAGCCACAAAATCCCAAAGTGATTCACACAGCAACAACAGAACTGGAGCCAGTGCCACTGGAAGCAGAAAAGACAAAGATGTGGAAGCGACCACGGATGAGCCCACGTGCAAGTCAGCTGGAAAGGACGGAGGGGCATCCAAAGCTGCGGCACACAATGAGCAAGGCCTTCCGCTGCAGGAAATGAGGTTTCCTGCAGATGCAGCCCTTCCTAGACAGTGCATAGTTTTCTTCTGCTATAAACATCAACCATTAGAAGTTCTTCTTCCAGAAGACGGAAGGGGAAAGGGGCCAAGGACCAAGAAATCAGACCAACTTGTAAAAAGTGGCAGCAGTCACGTGTGATCCGTGCAAACAGCTTCCTCCTCTGGGAAGCCAGGACAGACAGTCAGGAAGACAGGGCGGCTGCTCAGATGTTGGGGTGGCAGCAAGTCTAAAAGCACACAGTCACCAGAGACATGCAGTGCACTTAGAGACAGAGGGAAATCCTAGTAGACTCACTGCTGCAGTACACGGGTCATGTTTCAAGATACCATGTGGAGAACTGTGAGACGCAGCTCTCATTGACAGTGATAGCCATACACGTTGCTGCTGCCAAGCAGGGATGTGTTTTAGCCCCCCCATTCCTGCCCCCCTCCCCCGGACAGCCAATGAGGATGCTGGATAACCACTCGGAGCTGTTTTTGCAATTATGTCAGAAACTTAGAGACTTTCAGACGGATGATCGAAATCTTAAAACACACAAAGAGTACCTAGAAAGCAGAAATCACAGACATGCATCCATGTGCATGTACACACACACACACACACACACACACACACACACACACACACCTGCTTACCTGCTTCCTAATAATAGCATGACTTCAACTACCTTGGAAAAGATAACAAAGAGAGGGGCCCGGGAGATGGCTCAGTAGAATAAGCGCTTCCTTGGCAAGCACAATGGTCTGAGTTCAATCCCCAGTTACACCAAAAAAAAAAAAAAAAAAAAAGCAAAGATAACAAAGAGACACCATGTCTATTTAACCGTCAGCCTGTCCCTTCTGACCTTCCACACAGGAAACAGTCCCAGATTATCGGTTTCTCGCATAACGCTTCATCCCAAATATATGACTCAGAGTCCACAGCACATAGGGAAAGAACATTTTAAGCATTCCTCAAAACTTGCTCACAATTGAAATGACCAATAAATTTTTTATGAAAACATAATTTTCACTGAGATAACATTTTCTAATTATAAAAGGGATAAACAATGACCATCAAAAAAAAAAAAAAAAAAAAAAAAAAAAAACTCCTTAAACTACAGAAAAGTATCTTGACAATCTGACACTCCCCCAGATGCCCACAGTTGTTTGGGGGAGGTAGGACATTATTTCCAGTGCACGGTAGGGCCTGTTCCATGACCCCTTCTCTTGGCTGTCCTGCTGAGCTATGTCACCAGCCATTTTGTCTTCTGAGACAAGGTCTTGCTAAGTTGCTAAGTCCCCTGGGCTGGGTTTCAACTTGTGATCCTCCTGCTTCCACCTCTCAAAGTGCTGGGATCATAGACATGTGCATGGCTCCTGGCTAAGGTGCAGGCAATGCTTTCCTGGTCTCTGTGGCTGTCCCTCACCACGGAATAAGCCCCTCTCCACTTCCAGTGGGGCATGAATTCTGGGTTCGTCAAGGTGGGACTTCAGGGAACAGGGGTGGGCTGGAGGTACATTGGCATAAATAGTCACCCTTACCACTTTGCCTTATCATTTCAGGGGCCTTCACCCCCCCTCATCTTTTGCCTTTTCTTGGGTGCTCCAACAATACCAACTGGATAGCACTGCATGATACAATTTGGTCAAAATAAGCTCATCTGCTAAGTGGCACAGGAAACAGAAGAAAAGAATCATGGTTGATGTTCCTACAAAGTGATTTTTGGGGTCCAATCAGAATCCGTGTGTGTGTGTGTGTGTGTGTGTGTGTGTGTGTGTGTGTGTGTGTAGAGAAAGGATGGCTTGCACTTCAGAATTTTACCCCATTACGCTGAAACCTTCAGTGATGTAGGGAAGAGAAAAGTTTGGTTATGGTTTTCCTTACTCTATTGAGGAAATATCTCAAGCTCTTAATCTTTAACACAGCAACTATCTAGTGAGTGGCTACTCTGTACGGAGCTTTGTTGGGGGGCACTTGACTTATAGCAGTGAAAACTTGAAGTTTCTGTCCTCATGACTTCTATAACCAATAACTATCACTTCTACCCCAGACTCACCCAAACCAAAGCCTGCCACTTCCCCTCACCAGCGTCCATCACCTCTACTCCACAGCCCCCACCCATCAAGGTACACAATCTCCATCCCATCTCTCACCAGTGTCCAAAACTTCCATTCCCATCCCCCATGCAAGTCTGAGGGACAGCAGGAGTTACTGGACTGTGTGGGCCACACAGGACTCCACTGTCACTCCACTCATTGCCTCCAGGACCACAGTGGCTGGGAAAAGGAATTCAGGCAATCTGCCCTGGCTGCCAGGGGCTCTGCTCAGGAGTAGCTTGCATCGCTTCAACGCTCACTGTGAAAGTCTTAATGTTAGAGAGAGTGAGTGATCCAGCCAGGTGCACTGAGAACAGAATGTCAGAGCCCAGCCATGAAGGCTCTGCAGCCCACCGACTTCTCTACCTGCCCCTTCCCTCCAGCTACCCTCAGGCCCAAGGAAATGAAAACATCCAAGTACAAGTGTAACCAACAGGATACAAAATGTCTTACACACATATGCAAGGAGTGATGAAAACACAATGAGCATTTAAATTTAAAAAATTATTACAGCTAGACAAAGATTGTCATTAACCCCACTTCAGCATATTCCCCCCTCACTTCAGATACACTTATACCAGCAGTCTTGCTGCTTTCTGTAGCAGGTTTGGAAGTTCTCTTTTGTGAGTGTCATTATGAAGTATGATCAAAAATACAGTGAATACTGCTGTTGTCATCCAAAGGAAAGACAGGCTTCTAAAAACACTGCGGCACATCCTCAGCACCTCAATCGCCAACTCTGGCACTATGTAACTTCTGACTCTTATCCAAAGACAGAATGACCAGGAAAGGCAGACGTTTTAAATCAATTCCCATCACTGAGGCAACTGTAGCAGTTCAACTAACAACATGAAAGAGGACTCCTAGAATGTGGCAAGAATGATGGGACAAGTGTATTCAAAGTGAAATCCTTTATATTTTTGAGGGGGCCTAATAGAAGTGTGTCTTTTACTGTCATAAATATTTAAATATAAGAATTTATATTTTTATCACATCTTAATTACACATATGTGTGCCCATGTAGGTATTTATAAAGATAAAAAGCAGAGAATACATATCTTAGAAATATAGAAAAGATGACAAAATAGAAACACTATAATTATACAATGGCAGAGTTGACACCAAATATCACCCATATGAATACATGCAAAGGGACTGAATTCACCTTTGAAAGACTTTCAAGGTGACCTGTGAGGCAAAGATACTTGGGTTCTGCCTAACTCAGCCCCATGAACTTCCCTTTGTATCCAGCAGCTCCCCACTAGGACCCCACCATGGGCTTCCAAAGGGGTGCACAGCCCTCCCTGGGCAACTCTGGCTCACTGTTCTTGTCCTCCACCCAAGGGCAAGTAGCATAGATCCAGGGCGGAGGTCCCAGGCTATTGAGGAATACTGATTGGTACCATCACAGAATGGAAGGAAATCACTTTGATCTGTAGCTGGGAAGGGCCAGACAGTGCCTTCAAGTAGAGAGTTCCAGTTGAAGTCCTGAGCCAAGGATGTTGCCAACTGTCCTGAGCAGCCTCTAGCACCAAACCATAAATAAATCCAATGTGGAAGACATCACTGAGAAAGCCCTTGTAAGGTCCTATGGCTAAGAATCACAATGATGAGGAGGAGATCATTGGGACATTGCTTATTTAAAAAGCAACAAACATAAGACATCTTAGATGAGACTGGTCTTCCGGGCAGGTGGGTAGGCGGGGCCCATCATACCACACAGGCCTTCCTCACTCAGATTTGCACTACTGGATGATTTGCTACAGTCTGCTCTTGGTGCTCCCAATCTTAACTTCTGTTAATTTAGAACAATACCCACACAGCATCCACACTCCACTTCTGAATGTTGGCACAGCAGCCATCAAACATCAAACCTGCAGGCCATGCCCACATGCTGCCTGGAGCATCAGTGTCATTCTTGTTTGGACAGCTGTTTTCTGGCAGTGATGTGAATGTATACTCGGTTTCCCCCTTTTTATGAAAATGGAGAGCAAATGAGTATGTGAGACTACTTGACACTCATGAACTCAGCAGGCATAATTAAGATGAGGCTGGAACTTGCCAGGTGCTGGAAGCAGAAGATCTCCAGCCTTAACTCATGGCCCCTGGACTTGGTAAGCTGGGACCTGTGTGACTTTTGTGTTGAGTTGTGAAGGAAATGAACATAAATCAGGGGCCAATTTGAAATGCTACATCAATGTGACCAAAGAAGGGACCTAGAAATGTGAGATATGCAATGAGCAATTTTGTAATGCTGTTGAGGGGTCTGATGGCAGACTCCACTGTGAGTAACAGGCAGGATTCTCCACACCAGAATGCCTGCTTCTAGGAATGCCTCATTTGGAGAACTCAGTCACCCTCCCTCTGACACCCCACATCATTCCTTCTCCTCCTGCCTCTCCAGGTACCTTTTTTCCTCCCTCAAGCTAGTCAGGGACTAGCTACTCTCATTTCTACTGCAAGACTTAGAAACCCAGTTAAAGAGGATGGAAAGATCTCAGAGGAATCCATGTCAAAAAAGGAAGTGCATTCCAAAGCTATGGTTCCCATGGAAAAAGCCCTGAGCTCCACTTCTCAGCCCTGCTGGGGCGGCAGGGTACACTTCCTACCCAGCCTGACATCTCCTTTTGGATTTAGTCAGACCCTCTCTGCAAACCTCAATCAGTCAAGCCCAACTCAGCTGGAAACACACGGCCCTGCGTACATCTTCTCCTAAGAATGTTGTGCTCTTTGAAGAATTATTTTTGACAATCACAATTGGAAACACTCCCAAGGGCCTCTGAAGAGAAGCACATGCCACATGGAACCAGTAACCAGAAATAAATCAAGTGACAAAAAGGGGCTGAATCAGCAGAGGCCAGGCCACAGTAGGGATGCAAAGAGGGAGACACTGACACTGGCTGGTTTTCTCTCCTCTGTCTCCGCAACTTCCAGGTTTAGACACTTAATGTCCTTTCCTTCCATTCCCTCCCTAAACAACCATTATTTCCCAATAAAATAAACAGGTGGTGTCTCATCAAGCCCTCGGCTTTCTAATTACTCCCCTCTATTGGAGACTTCCGAGTTATTTATTTCTCTTCACTAAGAGCAAGTCATAAGAAATGAAACATAATTTGTTTATAGGCTTGCCTTGTGAGACTATTTAGGTATGGAAAAACACAAATATATTTAACTATTTCTTAAAAGCTACTGTGAATATTTTGTCTCATAAAACCATTTCCCTTATGCCCTAAAGAAGGGAAGAATTTCTTTGTAAAAATAAATAAATCACCTTCTTACTGAAAAAAAATCATGCTCTTGGAATAAGGAAGCCAAAAATCACTAAAAGTATAAGCTTTTTCTGAATCAATGCTTAAGATATAAGCTTGGGGAAAGGCAGGATGCACTGTGTATTTTGCTCTTGGTAGGTGGCTAATGAGGGCTGGGAGTAGACATAACTACCTCCTGGCATTTTTAAATGTTTAGCTGATACACATAGTTGAGTAATATTTTCATAAACTTTCATTTGGCATTGAATTCTGCATAGTGACTTACAGCGCTTACTTTTTTCCTTATACCCTAGCACCACCTTCCACCCCTACCCTATAATATTGGGCAGAATATTCAGCAAGGTCAAAGCACTGGAGAGTAGAGGGTAATGGCAGTTTCCATTTCCACTGGGCTTTAAACCTCTGATCGTCTCCACCAAGTTTCACCAGAGCTTCTCTCGAAAGGTAAGTGAGCCACGGTCACACCTTTGGGTCCAACCTGCACCTGCTGTACCTGTAGCCATCTTTGTTTTCTCTTTCTATCCTCTCCAAAAGAATCTCTGGGGTCACAGTCCCTTGAATTTGTCTTGCTTTTGCAAAGTGAGTTGTCAGGGAGCCAGTACTTCCACTGCACTAGTGCTTGTTGATTTAAGAAACAAAATTAAATGGTGATCAGCCTCTTACATTTTATCATCAGGGGAATCAGAACCAGGGTACATGGAGAAGTTTGTACTATTTTTTCCCCAGTTCACTAATGCTAATATTAGTACAAACTTATACATTTAAAAATGATAGGGCTTTGGGATAGGGTTACAGAAGTGCTACACAAGGTCACAGTGAAAGCCACTTCTGCCACACCCACCTCTGCATCTGGTGATTCTTCAGGAATGGCATAAACAGGTTTGCAGAACTGTATTTACTAAAACACCAAGGTGGTCTTACCCTAATTACAGTTTCTGTCAATCTGAGGTTTCATGAGGTACTCAGAAGTCCTTGATGTCACATCTTCCAGGATGGCTGAATGTGCAACAGGATGTCATTCAGAAACAGCAGGTTACAGAAAAAACTTATAGACCCAGAGGTCTGATGTCTACTTCTGCCTGGCTCTGCCACCCATTAATTACGTAATGATGCACAGCACGCCAGACTCATCCAGTGCCAGGCTGCATGATGGAGCAACAACCCTCCTATAACAGCAGGAAATGAGAACCAAGGGAAACCTGGAAATAGTAGCACACTAAGTCTTCATTAGACCACCTGGCCCTAGAGTAATCTTCAATGAACAGTTAAAAGTAAGGTCCTTAAGCAATAAGAAAACTCTTTGACCTTTACTTCAAATCCTGCAGGAAAATATACACACAGAAAGGCAAGAAGATAGTTGGCTATATCTGTGATCCATGTCTCACCCCCTTACCTAACGACTGTTATTTCTTGCCCATTTTGCAGTTTTAATGGATAAAGCAAGAGAAAGATTAATGCAAGTAGAGGTATGACCATCTTAAATGGTAGAATAAGAGATGTCCTATGAGTGGGATGAAGTGAACCATATTCTGGGACCTGCAAGGAGTTCTAGGGCAAGGGTTTTTGCTGATTCTGCTCCCCATTAACTATGTTACTACACACAAGGCACCCAACCCACTCAGTCATGGGTTACTCATCCACACGATGGGGTAAAAACCAGCTCCTCTGGTCTGGAATGTGCCACATCTTTGTATGTCATGCTGCCTGAAAAGCAGGCAGGAGAGAAGACAGAAGGACATGCAGCTCCTTGCAGGGGCTGGAGGAGACCTATGGCCCTCAGGTAAACTTTACATGCAAACATGGGGCTGAGGAACCAGCAAGAAGAACCACTATCCCCTCTCTGCTAGGACAAACTCCTTTAGAAATGTGCCTGAGCATCAGTTAGATCTCTGTGCATATTGATGCTTACACCAAGGGGAGTAAAGCGGAAGAAGAACATACAGTGAGATTTGGATTTAACAGCTATGCTACCCCAGCCACAGAGGAGTAATAAACACAGTGGACCAAGGTCAAGTTGTAAACAGAAACATTTAGATTCTTCTACTTTAACTACTGAGGGAAGAGCTGTACTTTATTCTCACGTGAATGGTTTCCTGATGTGCCTTCCACCCACCCTGGGCCCCAGTAGATACCAGTTGAACTGAATTGAATTATGAACTATGCTAATTTCTTAGTCTTGTTATAAAGGCAAAGGCCCTAGGACACCCCAGTTTCGCTGCGAAGTTGAGAAGAGAATACAATAAGAGGGGGTGGAAAGAATCCAAAATGCATGGGTTTTCCAAACAAGCACTGCAGGAGGCTCTTGCCCTACCCAGGTCTGGAGGGCTAGGAGCTGTAGAGAAAGGGGACCTTTTGACACAGAGCTCTCAATGGGCGCTAACCTTGAATTCATCCTATGGAAGAGTCTAACCTGGGCAGCGTACGCCCCACTCAAGGACATAGATAATGATGCACACAACAGTGAGGCCACCTTCTGGCCACAGCCTGCTCTGTCTTAGCCTCTTGGGATTGTTCTTTTCCTCCACAAAGACGCCTTCCTCCATTAAGGATAATGTGAGTCATGTGGCTGAACTGAATGCATTCATTTTCCAGATTCCCTAAAAATAAATTGCGGGGAAGGAAAACATATGTATTGTTTCTATTTGGAATTATAAAAACACAAACTAAATGGGACTAGAGAGATTCACTGCCCTAGAGATCTAATTCTTTTCTGATGATCATAGCAGATCAGTTACTTGTCATTAGATAGGTTGAGATGCGGGATGTGAAATTCTGCTTGATTTATGATCGGAACACAGTTTCAGTAATACCCTTTTGATCCCTGACAAATACATCTTTAATGATCAGGATAGCAAAAGGTTTTTACTGGCAACTCAAGTATGGAATGGTTCCTTTATTACCTTACAGAAAAGTTGCATTCTAGAAAAGTTTACTGCAGAGAAAATGTCTAAAAAGTGAATTCTATTTTTCTAATGAGTTTAAATAGTCACTTGTGATTATGCACAGCAAAGGTAACAGGAAAGTACTTCTTGGGTATAATAAAATCACACTTGAAACACAAACAACCTTTTCAAGTTGCATATTTAAGGAAAAAGCAGTGATAAAAAGTTAATACCAATCAAAATACTAATGTTGCTCTGGGCAAACTGAAATGTCACGAAACAGTCTGACTGAAAAGGAACCAGTCTGCCTTGTCTCACACAAGTGCAATGATTTCTAAATTCAGCAAAATGTTCTGTCTTCTATTGGCTTGAACATTCTAATTTTCCATGTAAGACCATTTCACTGCTTGGAGTCTTTTTCTCATTACTTGAATTTTCAGGCATCTTTCAACATGACCCCACATCTTGGCACATAAGGTGGTCCAGGGCTTGGGAGCTTCTAGAACATTGCCAAACAGAGGTTGGCGAGGTTACCCCCTGGAGCCAGTGAATGCAGAGTAGCCTGCTCAATGTCTTGGGTGTTTGAAAAGGATCAGGAGTCCTCTGTTATGTTTCTTCCAGTCAGTGACTTACTGACTCCACAACTGGGGTTCTCCTTGACTGCTGTCTTTTCCTCCTCATTGTAGACTCCAACATCAAGAGCTGTTACTTGAACCTAACTATAATATACCTGGGAATACCACATTCCACCCACATGCATACCACTCATCTGGCTCATTCTCTCAGCCCATTGTCTTTCCTGCTTTCCCTGCAACTGGAAGCAAAGTCAGTCAGATCACGGTGCTTCTCCTTGAAGCTCAGATCATGATGCTTAGAACTTTGACGGCTTCTCATTCCTATCCTGAATGAGTCAAGCACTGTGCTCACCCTAGTCTGGCCTCTGCCTCCTCCTTGAGTGCTAGGACCCCTCCTTATCCCCTCTGTATTCCAAACTCACCAGCATTGGCCCTGTCCCTTAAAGATGCCAGCTCCTACTTCATATTGCATCAGAGCTTTTTCACTGGCTGTAGCTCCTATTTAATATGTGCATTTTCTCCACTACCACAAAGCAAGCTTCTTCATACCAAAAGACCTTTACTGAAATGTCAACTCATTCATAAAAGTCTTTCTCCACCATCACAATGAAAGGAGCCAGCAGGAAGCTATGCCAATCATATCTGCCAATTCAGCGCCATACAAAAAGCTCTTATCACCACTTGAAATTTCTCAGGTTCAAGCATCTGTTTGCTGTCTACCTCTATCCACTCAGTAGTGAGCTCTGTAAGAGCAAGGACCTTGTTTTGCTTCCAGCAGTGCCCAGCATCTAGATGACACTTGGCACTCCATAACACTTGTGAAGTGATTCATATTATCATTCAACCAACAACTTGTGTCCTTAGCAAAGGCATTTACCCAATGAGGAGTCTGTGAAATCCTGAAGACTCAACTTACATACATGATAACAAGAGATAGTGAAGAGGCACTGAGTCCCCATCCAAAAGCTTCATCAGGCAACACTGATAACACCTGGGTAAAAATAAATTCAATAACTCAAAGGTATTTTTGAGGTATCCCGTGTGCATTGGGACCTTCCAGGAGTGAGGGATATGATAATGAGCAATGATTCATAGCTGTTGCCCTCACAGAAAGGACAATGTAAGTGCCTTAAATCTGGAGACAGCCCATCTCACATGAAGGATAACTAAAGTATGCTATTACAGAGGAACCCAGGTTCTCTGCTTCAATTACTGAAAAGAGGAAAAGTTGTTCTGAAACTAAATCTAATCCAACACCAGATTTTGTCTACATAGACACATATTAAGGCCTTAACTGTCTACCTCATACAGCCCAGGTGAGCTTATTTCTCTTGAGGTTTCTTGTCCTAAGAGAAGTTGTTCTCATGTTCCTTTGGCAGCGCTCCCTCCAGGAGGCCTTAAAACCAGAGTTATATCTTGCTCAATGAGCCCCAGATATCTGACGTGAGCTACAGCAGTTAGAAGGGTTTGCAGAAATAAATTTGTCTCAGTTGCTAAAAATTGCTCAAAACATGTTTCATAGCAGGAAGGTAGATTGAGGTGGTCATGGGTCCTTCCCTCTTAGCCTGAGAGAACCCATGTTAACTTCCAATATAAGGAGAAAGCTTGTTAAACTTTTAATAGATGCTCATGCAGATGTCAGTGGTTACCCAGCCAGTGGCCCACTTGCAAACAGGACAGTACTCAGTGTTTTCCCTATTTATGGAAATTCACATGCCCCAGATAATAGTAGAGTTGGTGTGAGATAAAAGGCCAGTTTGAGATAATTCCCAATGGTCATGGAAGATAAAGGGATTAAACCACACATTTAAGAGATATCTGCTAATGGACCTACAAAAATTTCTGACTAGTCTTTTTATAATTAAAAACTTTAAAAGGTTATTATACCCCAGATCCTTCTGCTAATGTCTCAATAGCTGTTCAAAATATAAGATATTGGGGCTGGGGAGATAGCTTATCACTTGCCTGGCAAGTGTAAGGGCCTGAGTTCAATTGCCGGTTCTGAAAAAAAAAAAAAAAAAAAAAAACCTGAGAACTCAAAATAAAATATAAAATCATTGCTGTTTACTTGGTGAAAATCATTTTGACTGTATTCATAATTAGCCTGTTGATATTATTTGGCCCATGTATGTTTAATTGTTTTTTTTGGTTTTTTTTTGTTTTGTTTTGTTTGTTTGGTTTTTTTTTTTGTCTTTGTGTCTTCCAGATTTAAAGCTATTCGCCTACCCAAGATAAAAATGTCTGGTATCTATTGAGGCCTTTAGATAGAATTTTTGGAGAGTATCTCTGACTGCCGGTTTACAACAACCATCTCTTTCAGCCTGAAGAAGCCAGAGTAGTCATTGCCCATGGTTCCCTCATGGCAGTTTGGGTTACTTCTTCAGAGGAGGGAATATTAGAGGCAGCTAAATTAGATAAAACTATTACAGGCAGACAGGGCCAGGCCCAGAAGAGACAATATGGAAGACAAGGTGATGTTACAACTTGGAAGAGACAGACACGCCCATGTGGAACACACCTCAAAGGAGTAAACAAATGCAGCTACACACTTTCCTAGGGATGGGCAGCAGGGACTGATATTTTAAGTAGGTATCAATCACCTTGAAAGAGCCCAAATGAGTCACTAACACAAACCCCAATAGGAAAAGACCCTGTCCTGTATTCATGCCCACTTGCTATGTAACTCACTTCCCCATTTGGTACTGAATTTTACCTGAGCAATGGTGCTCTTAATCTATTGATTGACTATAGTTTTGTCCCACTTCATGTCCTCCTAAGCAAGTTCCCATGCTCTCCACCACCTTAGACCTGCCTCACCATATGGTTTTCCTCTATAAAAGTCCCTGGAAGAGACTGCCTCCTGGGGACAACCTGCTTGGGCCCTCCTTCTGTACCTCTCTTGGACAGGAACTTTCTTTCCCCTAATAAATGTATTCTGCTCATAAAAAAATGACAGGCATTTGTGTACCCTCTGGCCCTCATTTTTCCTGAATCATTTACTCTGTGCTCAGGGATGTGACAGTGGTCACTATCCTGATTGGGGCTATGAATCTATTTGGCTGAGGGGGCAAAGAAAAGTTGGGTTAACTGTGTTGCAATCCAAGGAGCATATAGCAACCAACTATTCAAATTTACAGAGTTCATGATAACTACTGGACCATAGACTGCCATTCCTGCCCTTCTCCATTCTGAGTGTTTTATAAAAGAAATAGTAACCTTGGGCCCTTCTAGCTTTACATCTCTCTAAGCAAACTTCCATCACAGAAGCAAAGATGGGTAGAAAATCAGACAAAATCCAGGTGCGTAGAAGAGTGAGAACAGGGCAGGCAAGAGTCTGATTACACAGCAGCTGAGATCATTTATTCAGCTTGCTGCCACAGCTTCTCCCTGGGTTTGCAATTATACATTTTCCATTTTTGACAAGACCACCAGCCTCGCCATGTGAGGACAATTTTCAGGAAGGAAGCAACAGAGCAGCTTTGCAGTCAACACAGACCAGACAGCAACCCCTGGTATGTCATAACGAAAAACAAGACACTCTGGCTTTGAGAGGATAAGGGTGTGTTGTTCGCACTCCTTAAAGAAAAGAGTCCAAGTTTCAGAGGCGATTTCCTCTACTGGGAATGGAGTTGAGGAGTGAGACTGGTTTGGGGAACCTCCAACTTTAGGTTCCCTGGCTCTGTGACATTGTGTATTCTCTCTGAATACTTAACTACATACAAAACTCACAAATTTAATGTAGTTTTTAAAAAATTACCTTCTAGGAGATATTGCTACCTGAAATAACACAATGTAAGAAAATTACGGGACAGAAATAATATCTCAACAACACTGTCATGAGCACATCTTTAAGAAGGCAGGCAGCTCTGCACACCGATAGGCATGTGGCCAGCAGGATGCGAACTGAGCAGTCGCATCTGGAATCACAAAAAATCAAATGAGGAGCATTTCATGCTTTCCAGGAGGAGCCTGAGTGAAATATATGCTGTTCTGCACTTAGAATCTGGTCTCTGCTGGTCTTTTGACTCGTACTCTAATTTCTTTTGGTTGAGGAACTAATTCAACTCAGCTGTAGAGATTCTGGTCTTTATACTCTACGTTTCATAATGTAATTAACAATTCACATCCAATTACATCACATTAAAAATCCTTTCCCAATCCTTTCTCAACTAATTCTGGACCCAGTGTCTCTTGTGCTGACTTAATCAATGTCCAGAAGAGAAGCAAGAAGCTCAGTGGTATGCAAGAGCTGGACTTTAAATGATCAGCGGTACCTTAGCCCGATCAAGGTTGTGTGAAAAATACATGCTTGCTTTTGGGTTGGGATTTGAGAATATGCGATGTGTGTTTTTAATGGAATACTAACAAAGGAGGAGTAGGACTTCAGAATAAGTCATTCACATTCACTCTATGACCATGAGTTTCATACAATCTGGATATATGTTTTGTTTCTCCTTCTTGCCTGGAGGGGTCCCGAAGTGAGCCCTGAAAGCTACGGTGTGGATGGTCCTCCAAGCCATTTTCCCATTATCATACCCTATGTACAACCACCAGCCCCAGGGAACAAGAACACATTGTGTTTGTGATTGTTTAAGGCTTTTTCCATTTCTACACCTACTGTATGTCCATTCTGCCTCCTGATGGCTTAGCATACATAGGGTTTGGATATCACAGAGGCCTAACTTTGTCTCATTTTGCAAATGTGGTTGCTGGTAGATTTATTTTCCTCCTCCCCTCTCCTCCCTTCCCTTCTCCTCTCCTCACCTCTTTTCTTTTCCTCCTCTCTTCTCCTCTCTCCTCCCCTGCTCTCCCATCCTCTCCCCTCCCTTCCCTCTTCTTCCCTCCCTTCTCTCTTGTGTGCATCTTGGGACAGAGAGAGTCCTCTCATTCTTCAATGTATCACTGAGCACACTATCTCATTCATACTTTCTACTTGATACAGTTATAAACTTCATGTTTTTTATTCCAGTTTTTCTCATGCACGTGCCAATTTCCCTTAAATCCATCATCACTTTTTATTCCATGAAAAGCGAAGATTGACCCCACAGCTTCATGCTTGCTAGGAAAATGTTCTATCACTCAGCTATATCCCCAATCCCTTTTGTTTTTTGAGCCAAGGCCTCATTAAGCAGCCCAGGATGGACTCAAACATCAGATCCTCCTGCCTTAGCCTCCTGAGTAGCTGGATTACAGGTGTGTGCCACCATACATGGCTTCATCATTATTTTAAGTTGTCAAAACTACACCTAATTTTATAAAGACGAAGAAGCCAGAATACCACAGTACAAATGTAAAACACAAGTTGGAGTGATATAGGAAGCACTATACCCTGGCTCAGATGGTGCCAGCTAATCACAAAGTCCTCAGTGTCGTAAAAGAGCTAATGCATTAGAGCCTCCTTTCCTCAGGAGTATAGTCCCCACACTCACACAGTTGAAGAGGATATGGAATATAAAACAATTTTAAGGCAGGAAATACACAGGGCCAACAAACAAACAGAAAATTCAGCCTTTTTTTGTAATTTGTAATTAGATCAAAATAAGATACTATTTTTTCCTAGCTAATTAGCAAAATGTGAAAGTGGCTACATGTAGGGCCAGAGAGGTGGCTCAGTAAAATAAGTACTTCCCTGGCAAATGCAAGGGTCTGAGTTCAATCCCCGGTTCCACCAAAAAAAAAAAAAAATGGTTATATGCAACCCCAGGTAGACAGAAACTCTCAGATACCACCAAGGCTTGTACAGTGCTGTCATGGTTTGCAAAGCTCAAGGGAGCTCAGACTTGGTAACAGAGTCTATGAAACCAAGATGAACCATAAGACCACAGGTTTAATATGGTAGTTAAAGCCTTCACAATATTTGGCTCATTTATCTAATACTTTCCCTTTCAAGAATAAAGCTTAAGAATATGAACAGACATGTGACACAAGTGCTATATACACAGACCTATATATATATATATATTTTTTTTTTTCTTTTTCTTTCTGGAACTGGACTTGGGACCTTGTGCCTGCCAGGTAGGTACTTGTGCCATTGAGCTATCTCTCTGGCAGATCTTTATTATTTAAAATGGTTAAAAATTAGGAACCAAGCTAAATGCCCAACATATTGGGGGCGTTATTTTAAAAGCTTTTATAAGGGCCTTTGGGATAGCTCAGGTGATTAAGCACCTGCCTTGGCAAGCACAGGGACCGGTATTTGATCCCTGGTTCTGTATGCCATGCTGGTCCCATCCCTGGGGGGCGCTGAGCTACTACGAAGTCCAGGCGTGATGGTGCACACCTGTAACTCCAGAGATGCGGGGGCTGAAAAACAGGCAGATCACTACAAGTTCAAGCTGCATAGTGAGACCTTGTACCAAATACAAAAAATTTTTAAGAAGCTTTTATAATATGAATTTTAGACAGCTGTATAATATATTTTAGAGAACTGTTAACATCAGTGGAAATAGGTCACTCTTGATTTTAAATCACTGCTTGATTTTAAAGAAGAACTATGGCAACATTAGAAAAAACCAGATAATGTCATCAGCAAAAATTCTTGCCATAAACTGGAGGTTCGTGTTCCCTCCCTCCCAAATCGTACAGCAAAAGTCTAATCTCATTGTTGAATTCCTATCATTTTGTTTAGCCAAATTGCATATCATTTCTATTTCTTATTGCTTTGTATTGTCTTTAAAAATAAAAAAAGTTGAAATTTTCAGCAGATAGCTCATCAGGATCAATCGGAATTATGGCCCTTATTAGAGGAGTACATGAAGGTTTTCAGCACCTCTGATAAAAGCTGGGTGATCAAGTCTGGAACAGGAAATCAAGTCTGCAACCCGAAGATAGCCCTTACCAGAACCCACCCACGCTGCCTTCTAATCTCAGGCTTACGGCCTTCAGTGAGTAATAAACTTCCATTGACCCAGTCTGCAGTACTGCACTATAACAGCATGAAAGGACCATAATATATGATTTAAGTCTACTTGTGTAAGTAAAAGGCACACCTTGTACACATATAGGAAAATTAATATGAAATGGAAAATTCATTCACAAAATTAATGTTTTTTAAAACTTCAAAATTTCTAACCTTTAAAAAAATGGATGGTCAATGTCACAAAATCCTAGCAAAAAAAAAAATTCATGAGATCTATTATTTCCTTAAATATAGTGGACTAAATACCCGAAACCTTTATTTTATGAAATAACAACCTGAGGGGAGAGAAGAAAAAAAAAAATATATATATATATTCAGAAAATATAAGAAAAATTACTATAAGGAAAAGTCAGCTGAACCAGGTATAGTGACGCATGCTTATAATCTTAGCTCTTGGGAGGCTGAGGCAGGAGGATCACTGAGATTTTGAAACTCCAGCTTAGTCTACAAAGTGAGCTCAAGGCCAGCCTGAGCTGCAAAGTGAGACCCTATCTCAAAAAGCCAAAAAAGGAAAAGTAAGTAAAAATCAAGGATTAACTCTTAGCTTTGTTAAATTCATATGTTACAAGTTCTAGCAGGTCAATAAAGTAATAGAAATAAAGAGTCTAATTTCCAACTAGCAGAGACAAAAGGTAAAATGAAAATAAAATTAATTTAACACATGGTTATTAAAGAGACAAAAAGACAAAGTGGTAACAAATAGGAAATCTAAATAACATATTAGAAACAAATCCACACAGGCCACAGCGATAGCTCAGTGGACTAAATGCTTGCTTACACAGTGCAGGGACCGGGGTTCAATCCTCTGCACCACATGCCATGCTGGCCCCACCCACAGGATGCTAGCCAGCTATGGAGAATGGTTGTGGTGGTGGGAAGGCTGGAAACAGCACTGGGGAGGCTGCAAACAGAAGGATCAGTACAATTCCAAGCTTCGTAGTAAGACCCTGTACCAAATGCACAAAACTAAAAAAAAAGAAAGCCATACATATCAACATTTTCTACTTAAAAACATGAAAATAGCTCATAAAATTTTGCAAATACTGACTAGTGATCGTTAAGATCTTATAAAGCGATATTGATTAGGATATGCAAAAATTATTTTGAATTGAAGTAAAATGAAATACATATGAAAAGTAAAAGAAAATTATAGCTTAGAATGATTATATGAAAACATTTGATATGAGCAATTAATCTGAGCTTCTTCCCTAAGAAGCCAACAAAAACAAAATGCCAAATCAGGATGAAGCAAATAGAGTATGAAAGTAATTAATGTTAAAAAGCAAAAAATCGCAGATTAAAGCGCCTGCAGGCAGGTACAGGGGCTGGGTGTTCGATCCCTCAGCCTGCCAGACTGACGCTGCCCTAGGAGCACGCTGAGACTGCAGTGGAGACTGGGCGTGGTCGCCGTGCCTGTAATACCAGCTCTTAGGAGGCTATAAACAGACAGATCACTGGGAGTCCGATCTAGTAGTGTGAGACCCTGAACACCCTGTAGACTCTTCCCTAAAAAAATACAAAAAAAAAAAAAAATCAAGTCATACTTTGAATAATCCTTAACTGAAATGCTTATCATCAAATACTGGATAGATTTTGAATACTGTAAATTTTGAAATAGGTGCAAATACTTAACTAGACCTCTTGAGGATGAGATCCATGTTTAAATGTGAAGTTTGCTTCTGCTTCACAGTCTCCCTAGTGCAGGCAGTCTGAAGGTAATGTCATACAATTTGTATGTAAAACCAAGTTTCAGCATATGGGTAAGACTTTCTTCTTGTGGTATTTATTAGTGCTCAAAACTCTGGATTTGGAAACCCTATTGGGTTCAATTTTGATTGGGGTGCTCCGTCTAACAGAAAACTAATAATAGAGCCTATCAAGACATAATCTGCATTTTTGAAAAATAGTAAAACAGAGAAACTGCTAGCTAGACTTGTAAGGGGAAAAAAGTTACCAATGTTAGGGGATAAGTCAAAGGACATGCTGGATCTTGAGATAATGAGAAAATACTATGAAGAACTTTTTGGCAATAGTTTAAGTAACCTGGATGAAGGGGAAAGAGAGAAATTTCAAAAATAGATTTAAGAAGTAGAGACCCTAACTGGTCATAGTAGAAGTAATGAATTTGATTTCATAATTTAAAACTTTCCTACAATGGCTTTACTAGCCATTTCAACAAAACACTTAGGGAAGGACTAAGGCCAATGCCTGAAACTCTCTTCTTGTTACATGAGTATAACCTACCGCATTGTGGCTATTTTCATAAAGCTGGTATTTTTCTGACATTAAAACCAAGGTTCACCAGAAAGCAGTTAGCAACATCTCTCACCCACAGATGAAAAACTATTCCATAAAATATTAGCAAACACAACCCAGCATATATCTGTTTTTTTCAAACATAAAGTTCATCATTCCAAATCATTATCCTAGAAACATATAGCTGGTCTAACATGAAAATCAAAATAATTCCCCATAACCACAAAATAAAGGAGAAGCCCCCTATTTTTATCACAACAGGTACACAAAAAGAATTTGCCAGTATTCAACACATAAGCCTGATAACATCACTCATTAAATTAATGGCAGGAAAATTAATAATTAAGAAAAGAACCTGAATACAAAAGCTACACAAAATACTTGGACAGACATTTCTCTAATGATTTGCAAATGAACAATGTTTAAGGACACCAGTGAATCAGTAGGGAAATTCAAATCAAAACTACAATGAGGGGCCCGGGGAGATAGCTCAGATGAATAAGTGTTTGCCTGGCAAATGCATGGGCCTGAGTTCAATCCCTGGTTCCTGCCCCCCCAACCCCCCGAAAAAAAAACTACAATGAAATACCATTTCACATCAGTTAGGATGCATATTATAAAAGCAACAACAAATAAAATCAAAAGTGTTGGTAAGGATATAGAGAACTGTAACCTTCATACATCACCAGCAGGAATATAATATTGTGCAGCTACTGTGGGAAACTGTCATGGGTCCTTAAAAATGTACTACTAGGATTAACATATACTGCATCAGTTCTAGAACTGAAAGCATTGTTGTTGTTGTTGTTTTCTTTCTTTTTTTTTTTTTGTCTTTTTGAGACAGGGTCTCACTATGCAGTTCAGGGTGGCCTTAAACTCACTTTGTAGCTCAGGCTGGTCTCTAACTCACAACAATCCTCCTGCCTCAGCCTCCCGAGTGCTGGGATTACAGGTCTGCACCACCACACCTGGCTAGAAGTGAAAACATTGTACCACAGGGATATATGTGCACCCATGTTTATAGCAGCACAATTTATCATAGCCAAATCTTGAAAACAACCCAAATGCCCATCACCTGAGGAATGGATAAAAAAAAATGTGGCATTTTTATGTAATGGTGTATTACTCAGCTATAAAGAAAGATAAATTTGAGGCTTATGTAGGAAAATGGATGCAACTAGAGGCTATATTTCTAAGTGAAGTAAATCAGACCCACAGGTGTAAACATCACATTGTCTCCCTAATATAAGAACCTAAATGAATAAATAAAATCTGAAATTACAATAGATATAGTTAAATGAAATTGAATGTAAAAAATAAACAATTGAGATGAGGGAAAGGAGAAAAGAAAGGAAGAAAAGGAAAGGGCGAAAACAACATAACCCACAGGGTAGCAGAGCTGACTGTACTACTAATTTCTATAAGTTTTCAGAAGGTAGCAGTTACAAGATAAACCCTGAGGGGACTTCACTGACCACATAACAAATATAAAGTACATGTGTTGGTGTATAATTCTTGCTCTATCTAGGTCTTAGCCATCCAGCAGAAAAGTATAAAAATGAAGTATACATCATGGGGCCATAATATTAAGCTGAGCTGTAAATGGCTATGGTCGACAACTTCTTCGGATAACTCACTATTGTTATAGAATGCTGGACTGTGTTGGATTGTGTTGTCGAGTTCAAGCACCTAAGTTAGTTGAATGTCAATGGAGTGCCCGCTTTTGACAGGTGTAGACAAAGGAAGGGGTGTAGAAAGAAAAAATCATGATGTGTGTGTATAGACAGTACAGTTGGGATAGATAACGCTGTGCTTCTACATAATTCTATGAGAGGCAAGATCTGCACTAATGGTGGTTGGATAGGATATTATGTTGGCTTCTAGTACTATGGTCATGCACTAGGAAAATAATTATTGAATTTTTGATATAATTCAGGTATAAAAAATAAGATAAGTAAACAGCTACACTCTTAATTTACTGATAAGAGACATCTGCTATAATAATGTCTGTAAGTATAATATCAGGTATGCACCTTGTACAATATCAAAACAGTATGAAAACAGTTTGCAGTGTATTAATTTATCGAATCTGTCTTGTTAAGGTGTCTTAAAACAGTCTGATTGATATTTGTACTTCAATAAAATAAAAAATAAAATAAAAAAATAAAATAAAATAATAAAAAAAACCAAACAAAACCTATACATAGAAACCAACATAAAATGGCTGCTAAGAAGTCAAAATAAAATCATGCTTCAAATACCTTAAAAAAAAAAAAAGAAGATAGCAGTTAATGCTTAACATTTTTTTACTTTGACCAACTCTCTATGCGAATGTCTGCAATATGAACAACTTCATGGAGGACTCATAACAACCACGGCTGAATACCTTTCATCTTTTCTTTTAAAAATGCATCATCTCTAATGTCTTGTTATTTTTATATTTTCTTTAAACAAATATAAAAATAGAAAGGAAAAAGGACAAGGAACAAATTAAGATTTAGTGAAAGGAAGAGTTCATGTTTAATCAGCTTGATCAATCTGGCATGCCTGTATCTGGCCAACAGAGCAACAAATTTGAGCATAAAAATACATAATGTAACAACTAATATATATTGTTAATATATTAACAATATTAATTGCTAATTTTCTATTCTTGTTTTGAAATTCTGTGCCATTTTTATTGTTTACATTGCTTTGTTTCTGTCTTTATTTTTTTCTTTTTCCTTTTTAATATAAAAAATCCTTTAGTTCTACTTCAGAGATATAGGACTCAGACAACAGAAAGCAGAAACTGAAAGCGATATTTATACACTCACATTCATTAAAGCATTGTCCGTGAGAGCCTAAATGTAGAATCAATCCAAACATCCATCAGCAGATGGATGGATAAACACAATATGGCCTAGGTGTGCAATAGAATATTATTCAGCCTTAACAAGGAAGGAAATTCTTAGGGACATTATGGTGAGGAGAAATGAGCCAGTCCCTGAAGGCAGACATTAGATCTCACTTATGTGAATTCCTAGAGTAGTCAGATTCATAGAGCTGAGAGGATGACGTAAGGTGGGGTGTAATGTTTAATGAGGACAGAGTGCTTAAGATTAGTGGTAATGCTCTCAAAGCAATGTGAAGTTACTCGGTGCTACTGAACCACACAACTAAAACCTAGTGGCCTGGTGTGAGGATGCATTCTTCTAAGCTCAGTGCTCTGGACGGCCGAGGCAGGAGGATCAAAATTTTGTGCACAGCTTAGGTAACTGAGCAATAACTTTTCTTAAAATTTTTTTTAAAAAAACACTGAGTCTGTAGCTTTCTCTAAAGGCTCTGGGCCTAATCTCCAGTATTGAAAGATATATATCTAAATTTCATCACAGTAAGAAAGAAAATGCAACAGAAAGAGCTTCCTATATAGATAGAACTTTTCTGTGTACTTTATGCATATGTATTCATTTATTTATTTAATGTGTTTGGTTGTTGCAGGGTCTCACAACATAGCTCTGACTCATGGTGATCCTCCTGCTTTCAGTCTCCCCAGCACTGGAATTACAGATGCATACCCCCACATGAGACTCTGGCTGGCTCAGTCCATCCTCGCGGCAGGACTGGTGTGGCATGTGGTGCCTGGGGTTGAACTGTAGTCCCTGGGCTTACCTCAGCTTGCCTAAGCAGGCAATTTAGTCCACTGAGCTATCTTGTCAGCCCATTTCTGTATATTTTTTAAAAAGCCCTACACAGCTGACAAGGGATAAGGCAAGGATGTTCTCTTTCATTAATTCTAATATTCTGCTGGAAGTCTTAATTAGTGCAATAGAAAAAAGATATAATCAGATAGGAAAAGTATCCAACTTTATTTATATATAATACATATGGAAAATCTAAAGATTCTACAAAAAACAGTGCTATATATTTTAGGTGCTTTCTACAAAGTTTTAGGATTGAAGATTACTACAACATATACCCCAAAAGTTAGAAACAATGTTTTTTAATTAGCATCATTACTTCATGGTAAGCATTCGGTTTATGAAATAAGGATACATTTTATAGATACATAAACGATCTCTACTGAAAACTATAAAATATGACTGCACAAAAGTCAAGATACATGCAATGACGTGAAGAATTTCAAAAGTATAGTCTGACAGAAACCTCATACCAGAGTGTATGCTCAATTTACTTCAATTTATATGGATTCTTGGACAGTGACAGAAACACCCATGGGGCTGTGGTGAAGAAAGATTGAGTGCAAAAACAGTTCAACATGTTTAAAGTGATACAAATATTCCATATCTTATTGTGGTATTGGTTACATGAGTATGAAGAAAAAGATCTATGGTCTTTAATATATGTAAGAGATATACTTTTCATACAAATGAGTACAGGGCTGGATTGAGGGGACTTATTTAAAATGTAAAATTAAAATGTGAATAATTATGAGGGTAGCAAGAGTTTGTCCTAGACTCCTGCCATGACGTGGGATGTCAAGAGGAGTAGCTAAACTATAACCTTCATCTTTCCAGTCTATAGATAAATAGGAACAGGTTAGCTTTTGTGATTCACACAATATTTAGGTTATATGACAATTTCTACAGGGAAACAACTGGGTCACTCCAGGAAGTCCTGGGCTACACAAGGATTGATCACGTGAGTGGCACTGCCAGTCAATATTCAACTCATAGATCATCTCATCAATCACCCAGCTTGTGGACAGCTGGCAAACCACTTAGGAAAAATAGAACCCTGCTTCACACCACTCAAGAGATATATCCAGAGGGATTACTGATTTAAATAAAAGCACTGGTGAGCAACACAGGCTAGGAAAGGCTTTTCTAAGCCTGTCATAGGAAAGACAAAGGGAAAAGATTAAGACAATAAAGAATCTGATTGCAAAAAATTACCATGAACAGGCATGATGGATAAAAGCAAAGTAGCATCCTGGGTTGAATCCTGGAATAAAAAAAGGGCATCAGTGGGGAAGCCAGTGAAATCTGAATAATGTCTAGAGTTTAGTTACTGGCATTACATCTATAGCCAATTTCTTACTTTGCCCAGTGGTGCTCAACAAGGATCAGTTTTTCTCCATATACAACATCAGGCAGTAACGGCTGGAGACATTTGTAATTGTATACCTAGCGGGTCGGAAAGAAGAGCTACTTATACTCATGTGTGGTGCCCAGGGGAGCTGCTAAACATCCCAGAATACAGAGGACAGCTAGGGCCACCCAGCCGAGGATATCCACAGTGCCTAGGTTAAGAAGCTGTGGACAGTAGATGTACCACCGTCACTTATGACAGTCACATGATGGGATGTTTAGGTGCAGGCTACATGACAAGTTGGTATTGTTTTGTAACTTCTGAAAATATAAAATTATTTTAAATTTTTTTTAAATGACCATAAAAAACACATTTAAAAGGGCAACACAAAATGAGCATCGCTATACATACTGAAATACAAAATAAGACACAAGAACAGTAAACGAAGCTAGGGAGATGGCGCAGTAGAATAAGCACTTGTCTGGCAAATGCAAGGACCTGAGTTCAATCCCTGGTTCTACATACACACACACACACAAAACAGTAAATGAAGAAAACAGACAATTCACAAGAGAAGAAATATGAATGGGAAATGAACATATGAGAAAGTTCAATCTGTCTGAAAAAAACATAGAATAAGAAATCATAAATGCCACTTTCCACTCAGGAGAACAGCACAGCAATGTCTGCAGTGACAATAGCCAACAGTTGTGTATGTTCACAGAAGCTGGAATTTATATGTAAATAGCATAGCTTAGAGTGTAATTTGGAAATCTGCATTTAAAAGTCTTTAACTTGTCCTTCTCTTTTAAACCAATAATCTGGCTTAAGAAAATCATACAGAATGCAACATTTCTTTTTAAAGGCATTTATCAATGCATTATTGCAAGATGTTAAAATGAAAATAACCTATTTATTTAATAATAAAATGGTTTTCTTAATGTTTAGGTACATTTATTTTGTACAAGCTTCTTTAGCCATGATTAATAGGGAGGTATTCAGGGCACAAAATAAACCAAAATAAATAGATCATATTTTACATGGTCTCCTTTTGGTTAAAAAAAGGAGATTATATAAAAAGTGAAAAAGTTTATTGCATTTATAGGAGAATCCAAGTCATCTATTTGGAGAGATGCAATGAAATAATAGCAGTGATATTGTCTCTGGGTTGTAGAGTTATGGTTAATTTTCATTATATTTAATGTAATTATGTTCTCGTTTTTATATTGTATGTTTTACTTTCCAATAAGAGAATGATAAAAGCAAAAAACAACTGGAGAAACTGATCTCATTACACCCATTTCATTTAAACTAATTTTATTTAAGGTAATTTCATGTGAGCAATATTTTTGTGGGTTGTGTTAAACCTAGAGAAAAACACAGCTTTCCACAGCACCAACAGCCCAGGCAGACTCTGATGCTAAGACACTCATGATGGGCTTTGATACATGAAGTCAAGTCTCCACAGATTCTCCTTGTTTTCTCCTGAGCTGGATCTCCCAAATGCACCCTACTGTGAAACTTGGTGCATTTTGTAGATCACTCACCCCAAATTTTGCTGGCCAGGGCCTATTGTTACACCATTTGCAGCTTGTTTGCCTATAACTTTTTCACTGGAAGTTTCACAAGGTCTTACATACACAAGTTCAAGGTCATCTTGAACTTTCTAATAGACTAATTTTTTAAAAAAAATCCTAAATATGGTTTATCCACATATAAGAAAGGATAAGCCTCCATCTTCTTCAAACCAGAACATTCAACTGTAAGATACACACCTAAGATTTCTATCCACGTCATTCAAATGGAAGCCTGATTCTCTGATTCAGTATCCTGCCTGAGCGATGAGCAGATTTTAAGTAAAACTATACTTTTATTTCAACCAACTCACATATTTATACATGGGAAGGATAGAGCAAAGCAAGGAGTGAGTTTTACACATCCAAGGTCACTATATGATCCCACATATTTTCAGGAGATGATCCTCAAAATTCACTCTGATTTTTCAACAAACAAAAGTAGAAACTCCAGTTGAAGTACCCACACTAGTCTAAAAGAAAAACTGGAGATGGCCAAAAGTAGCACAACTCTTGGAAAATGGGGAGATTTGAGATCTTTTGCCTTATGGGACCCATGTAAGAAGCATTATGCAATAACATGAATGGCTGTGTGCTTAATGTAGGCTTCTGGACACAATACCAAAACACAAAGAAAAAAAAAACATGGTTCTACAGCAGACTGCATGATGGAGTTCTTGTTTGTAAATGTTTCAACTCACTTAAAAGATGGTTATGGAACAGTGGATTTGTGTAACTTTATTTTCACTTTCTGACTCCACAGACAACAACCTCATACTTGTTCACTTTTCTTCCCCCTTGGGGCTGGTGGTACTGGGAATCAAACTCGGGGCCTTGCACTTGCCAGGCAAGCCCTCGTACCACTGAGCTATATTCTTGGCCAATTTAATATTCCTCATCTGACTACTACTTTTGATGTTACCACAAAACAGATAGCATGTATTAATATAAGAGAAAATTATTTTATTGAAAGATATACTCTTTGCTATAATTGGGGAAAAAGAAAAAAACACCGAGCCAAAGAAATCAAGCACACCATCTATTTCTTACACACACACACACACACACACACACACGCACACACACACACACACACATGCACACATGCACACACACACATTTTCTAGCACCATCTGAGCCTAGAATATCTTCCTTACATGATACACCATGCTGTCTCTTCCTCTTTCCAAGATCGTGCATAACCTGGCTTTTTGCAGATAGCTCAGATGATACTGAACAGTAGTAATAATTACAAAAGAGTACTGCATCCCCACTGCTTCAGTACTCAAGGAGTACCAGGTTCCCAAACCACTAAATGCTTTTCCATGTGCATTACTGGAAAAGGACAGGGCGGGCAACTGGCAGGGTGAATTGAAACTCTGGGGTGCTCCATTCTCTGTTGGGTGATTGTTTTTCACTTTCCTAATTTAAAAGATAGATCATTATCTAAATCATCTTGCTCCAAGCTTCAGATGTAGTCATCCCTTCCGGACAAACCTGAGCAAGCAGCCCATCAGCAACGAATTCCTCCCCAAACACTGCAGGGACATAGCACATTTACATAGGCAAAAGAAGATGGCACTCATCCCCATAGAGCTTGATGGATTGGCCAAAGTGAGCAACAGACACATTCCAGGGAATGATTTGAAAATCGCATCTATGATTATATGGGAACTTACCTCATCTCAGCAACACTTACCAAGAGTTAAGGAAACAACAATTTAAAGAAAGCCCTCTGAAATACTTTTGCAACATCATTCATATGGTTTCTCTTCTTCCACATTAAAGTCAACCATATGAAGGGAAATGAAATTATTTCCTGATACTACCAGGTTATTCTAACTGAATTCTTAGATGGAAATAGTATTGTGACTTTTTTGTTCTCAATATCTTTTTTGATAGGGGGAATTGAACTCAGGACCTTGTGCTTGCCAGGCAGGCGCTTATGCCTGCTGAGCTATCTCCCCATCCCTGTACTCAATATTTAAACCAAATGTGGAAGTCTGCAATTTACCTTTTACAACCTACCTTTGCTGGTGAATCTTACATGACTCCTTACCCATTCTTTGTCAGAGAAGTGGTAGGTAATGGCACAAGGAGAGGTGTGTGAGGAAAGAAAGAAAGACAGTATGTGACCCTGACATCACATCAGTGGCTTTATTGGGTCACAGAGTAACCTGCCCTTCACCCAGCATAAGGTCCTGAGTGCTTGCTTTGTGCTCTGTGGCATTTTGCTGTAGGTGAAGAGGTCAATGTCATCGGCTCAGGCTTGACTCTTGGCTTTAAAAAATAGGCGGTCTAGGTAGGCATAGAGATGTGGCTTCATGAAAGAGCAAGTAATTGCATTAAAAGGCTGTGACCTGCATCACTGGGGAGAGAGCTAAGCTTTGTCTGTGTGTTGTGGACCACAGATGACTCCAGTGCCTGGGACTATAGCTAACGTGATATATATCAGATGAGTGAGGGAAAGTGGTCCAGATCAGATTCTAGTCTGGCACTAGCCCGCAGTTCTAGGGCTAGACATGTGCCCTCCCCACATCCCAGCAATGGTGGGTGGCACACAAGTGACTGATCTTGTGAGTGACAGGAAAAAGGACAAGAAGCCAAGAGCCTCAGGCTGAATCATGAGGGTATCTGAAAACAGGAAAAGAATAAAAGAGAAGCGGAAAACACTGGCCAGAAGAGATGCCAGGGACCCAGAGTAAACAGGAGGTCATGAGGTCCAGGGTGACAGTTTCTACCTTTGATGCCAGCACCAGTCTTCACATCTAAGCATTCTGAAAAACTAGCTCACCTGACAGCTACTGTGACAGAAAACCAGCCCTCTGCTCAGGCCCGTTGGTCTTCTTTTCAGAGTCTGAGTTCCAGGGAATTCAGAAAACCAGGTAGAGTTTACCTTGGAGGATGGATTTACTTGAATTCTAGAGCACCAGTCAGTAAGTTATAGCCCACATGTCAAAGTGGGCCCTCTGCTTGTTCTGGTAAAGTTTTCTCAGCATGGTCACACTCATGTATTAGTGCATTATCTATGGCTGCTTTTGACTAAACAGAAGTTGAGCAGTTGCCATAGAAATCAAATGGCCTAATGGCTTGTACAACCTATTTTCTATCTGGTCCTTTATTTTTAATTTTTTAAAAAAAATCTTTAATTTGTTTATTTATTTGGTATAGGGTCTCACTATGCAGCTTGAACCCATAGTGAGCCTATATTTTGCCTTCCCAATGCTGGAATTATAGGCGTGCACCACCATGCTTGGTCTTGGTGGCCAGGATGGCACACCTAGGGTTCCGGGACCAGTATGGCATGCAGTACTAGGGATCAAACCCAGGTCCTTGCACTTGCCAGGCAGGCACTTAGACCACCAAGCTATCTCCCCAGTCCCTATATGGTACTTTATAAGACCAGACCAGATGAAACCAGATCAGACCAGGAAGGAAGAAAGGAAGAAAAGGTTGCTCACCTTGGTTCTGGATCATTCAGGAAAAATGACATTTGTAAAACAAGATTTTCTCAAATATCTTCTGACTCCTTCAGAAATGACTTCCTGAGACTGAAGAGCTAACTCTAATGTGAGTAATACAGAATTCCCCCTCCTGGATACTGACAATTGTGTATAATATATGTGTTTTAATCACTTTTTCATTGCTGTAACAAAATAGTTGAAAATATGAACTTAAAAGGAGGAAAGATTTATCTTGTTTATAAAGCTTTCAGGCCATGGTGCCTGTTCTTTTGAGGTCCATGGCAAGGGAGAGACATGATGGAAGGATGGAGTGAAGAAAAGCTACTCAGGAAAGAGAGTGGAGAGACAGGATAAAATATAGCCTTCAAAGTCATGCCTCAGTGATCTGATCCTCCAACTAGACCCATATCCTAGAGTTCCCATCACCTCCTCATAGCCTCATCAGCTGTGAACCAAGTTTGTAACATATGAGCTTTGTGGATATTTCAGACAGAAAACTATAATATTCTATTATCTTCGCTTAAGAGATATAAGTACACTAGCTGGGCGTGGTGGTGCATGCCTGTAATCCCAGCACTCAGGAAGCTGAGGCAGGAGGATTGTTGTGAGTTCGAGACCAGCCTGAGCTACAAAGTGAGTTTAAGGCCACCCTGAACTGCATAGTGAGACCCTGTCTCAAAAAAAGACAAAAAAAAAAAAAAAGAGAGATATAAGTACAATAATGCTTGCTCACTATTTATAATTAGACACCATCAACTGCAGACCCATTTAATCATATGCTGCGAATTCTTTATTTTTCTGTCACTCACACTTTTGCTCATTGGCAATGCCAAATCCCACTGAGGACTTATCAGTCCATTGCCATGGATATATCAGAACCACTGCCCTGACCAAGGGCATGCCAACGTAGAGGGTTCACTACTGAGCACCAGTACTGGTACAGACTGTGAACACAATTTTTCTAAATCTGTTCTCCAGTAGTACCTGACATTAGAAGATTTTGCTCCATTTTCTTAGGGTCTCTCAGGAAATAAGAGACTTTCAAAGTTAGACTGCAGATGAAAAGCAAAATTGATAATAAACAATGTGTGTACCTCAGCAATATTTCACGTATGCACAACCAGTGAAGTCAGAACCATTTGATCCAATATTGTATCTATCCACAGAGCAATGCAAAGAATTAGATTTCAACGTGGAGAGGATTCTGAGCTGATAAAATTGAACTGCATCAAATAACTGATTTTGTACATGTTGGCAGAAATTACTTTCCACCCAACACTAGTATTGCCCCATATATCCTCAAGCAGTCTTCATATACCACTACCCCTAGTGACAGTGGAGGTGGGCTGACCACAAAGAGTCATCACTATTCTGATTGGTCTCCATAAGGCTGCCCCCAGCAAGGGCCAACGGAAGCTATGCTGCAGCTTATCTAGCCGCGTGGATCTGGGCAAGTCATTTAATTCTCAAGCCCCACTTGTCTTGCCTACAAAATAGAAATAATGGCATTCCTTTACAGAATGGTTTGAGTGATTCAATAATGGATATAATCCAGAGCCTGGCCCCCTAGGACCTTCATAACATATGTTGTGGTTATAGATAACATGATAATAATCGTGATGAAAACAATGATAATAAGCTTATTAACTAAAACTATTTGTACAATGTCCACCCCCATGGTACCAACAAGATTCTTACAGAAGTAATGATAAGGCATCAAGGAACAAGAAGATATGCAAATAGAGAATTTCCATTCCTTCAGTATCAAAGGAGAATAGGTATCCATGTGCCTCTTGGGAAGCTATGTTATAGTAGACAGACCCTGTCTGTACTACATGAAGTGTTTCTCCTTTTCCCTGGTCTTGGTAATCTTTCTGAGTATATGTCCCAGAGACTCATAGAAGAATAAAATTTACAGAACTTTCTGTTTAGTGACCTAATAACTAGAACTAAAATTGCCTAACCTTGGTTTGGAGAATCTCCCAGGTAGCTGAACGTTAGTAAGCTAGCCTGGAGAGGATCCTGCTCAGGAGGTATTTTGGAATCCTTCAAATAAAAACAATCAGATGCAATGACTATGAAGCATGAAGACCGCTAATAGCATGTGTAGCCATGGGAGGCTGTCAAGAATGCTTCAGATATGATTCCAGTTTCAGACAGGAAAATACAAACAAATCCACTGAGTCTTAATGAGTACTGCCACAATCTGAAAGCTCTTGCATTAAGTCTAAAAAGCTCTATCAAGACTGAAGGTCAGTAAGCTCACCCTTAAAACACTGTGCAGATTGTGCAAGGACAGATGATGGTCATTAAAGTCAATGAACTGTGCTTATAAATTGTAGGTACAGATTCTATAGCATGGACAGAATTGTTTTCTTGTCACCCAAGAAAAAACACAGTTCCCTGGAAATTAGTTTCCGAATGAGAGTACATCCAAGCCCAGCACCTGTGTGTGTGTGTGTGTGTGTGTGTGTGTGTGTGTGTGTGTGTGTGTGTGTGTATTGTTATATACTAGATATACCAGCCCCAAATGGTGGCTCAAGTTCTGTGACCTTTGACATAATGCAGAGACCCAGAGTCCCATAGATAAAACCTCTTTGCCTTGAAGATTACATCTGGAGTGGATAGAACAGAATTTGTTTAAGACTGAAGATCTTCAAAAGTACCCAGTTGACCTCTTGCTCTCAGTACTAGAGAAGAAAATAAGCTCCCATGTATCCCTTGTCCACATTCACTGAGCTAGAAAATATGAGATTGGCAACTCTTAAAAAAGGTGTTCAAGGCTCCCATGGCTTCTGTGAATCTTTCCCCAAATGGGAGAATGAGACAAAATGGTGCAGAGCCACTTAGTAGTCCAGATGTGAATCCCTGGGATATGTGGTTATTCTTAGAGATGTAGGTCTGTGGAAAGCAGATTTAACTTACACTATCTGCCTAAGAAAACCCCTTACAAGAATAGTCATTTCACAAAGACATAATCAAAATTCTCTGCAATAAAGCCAAAAATAAGTTGGGGAATTTTCACTGCCTTTGCTCCTCTGCTTTGAAATAAATGTTTGAGATCTGGCCTGTGTTATTTCTAAAGATCCTTTGGAGAAAACTGTTATAAATTCAAATTATTATTTCACATCAAGAAATGGTATAAAGACAAAGATGCACTTTCACTGGGTAGCACGCGACAGTGCAGGTTGTCTATTTCTGGAATCTTCATCAATAAGGAAGATGAAGTGCCTAATTTGAACAATTTCTTTAAATATTAAAATGGGGTTTATCTTTGGAACATGAGTAGCTGCTTGCGTTTTTTTCTTGCAATAAGTCTGTAACACTCAACTGTATTCAGTGGCTTAAACAATCTGAAAGCCATGTCAAAATTGCTTTAAAAATCTCTGCGCATCCAATATATATATACACACTTGTTAAAATTAATTAGATCATTTAACATTTCTATGCACATTATAGTTTTAAATGTTTTACAATCATTTTTATTAATTAAGCTTTAATGGACAAAAATTGCACCATAAAATTATAATGCATATGCTGTATTTTCAATTTTACTACTATTATCTTTAAATATTTTCCCAAGTGGAAACTCACTAATTTACAAAACATTCACTCACAGTAGAGCTAAAAACCAGAGGTTTACAAAGAGAAATAAATCTGACTGCTTTTTTCCCAGACCCGTTTTCTTCTCTGTTCTTCTTGTGAAGAATCTCAGGGCAAATCACCTTGAGAATTGCACTCATGTTGGAAATGGCAGAAACAGTAACACATCCCAGCCAAACTCCCCAAGAAGATATAACCCAGGTCCAAGAATTAATCTGCTACTATTTGGCACAGACAGTCCCCAACTTTCTTGTCTGGAGCATGTTCTATAGTTACTGTACATACAAACACTCATACGTATACATTTCATTATGAAGCACTGTGGTCTAGATTTTTATATTTATGAGGCCAGATAGGCTATCTCATAAATATCAACTAAGTCACTGCAAAGTTGAAAGTAAAGAATTATGGACACACCCAAATATGCAGATGTTCGACACCAGAAAGTCAAAACATCTGACCGCAGACGGCCTGTGGCTGCTTATTACCCTACTCTGGAACATGATGCTGGAAGGGCTGAATTAGCTTTTATGGAGAATAGGAGGATACCCCTTCCTGCTCCTTACATGTGGCCTGGCACGACTGCTGCCAACAAGAATTCGAGAGAAGCTCTCTCCTAATCTAAAAAGGCTCATCTAGGAAATCAATGAGACAGCAATACTGAGCTATCAGTTGTTAAATTTAAGCAGAGAGATCAAAGCCACTCTTCTGAGAAATACCTCTTGGAATAGGCTCCAGGAAACCCCATTTGCCTGGTAGCTGAGAACTTAGACAGTGACCCTCTTTGCCTGGTAGCTGACCACTCTTAGTGACATGGGAACGTCACTCACCTGCCCTGTAACTCCAGCCAGGAATGTGAATGGACACTTGCTTGTGGCGACTGCCGGCTGGAAGAGTTGCATGGCGGCCTTTCCCTTCTCCAACAGTGACCTGGTGGTCAGTTCCCACATCTGCGATCTCAATTTTTTCCAGTGGAGAACAGTCACCCCAAGGACATGCACCAGTTCCCAAACATACAGGACCCAACGAAGGGTTTTCCTTCGAGTGACTTTCTGGTAAAACTGGATTCCAGGGCGAGCCTAGGAGGTGCTGGCTTCCCTCGTGGAGCTCCTGCTTCAGGGCTCCGTTTATTGGCTCTCCGTTAGCTATGCCATCTACTCCATCTGCTGTTAACCCGTGGGAACTACAACTGAGGTTGAGCGACAGGACGGATCTGTGCATTTGGGGACTGACAACTGGAGGTTGCTCCACAGGCACAGAGAGAGACTTGTCCGAGTAGTAGATGGAATCTGGACACTGCCGAGACACCCGAAGATGGATACAGGAAGTAAACACCAGCGGGCCCTTTCCGGCAAGTGGGGTGTCTGGAGTGAAACTGCTCTCTTTGCTGTCCACGTGTGTGACCCAGTACTCGTGACCTGCGCACCTCTGAGTGTGGGCCTCAGGGACCTTCGCCCTCATCACTGAGCCATTTGTGGAGAACTCTGTGCAGGCGAGAGGCCCGTGGTGTGGACGTGAGTGAGGCCCGCTCGCCCGGGGGGATGGAACCCTGCGCAGAGCACCCTCAGTCCCACACTTGGGGCACAGAGACTCCCCCACAGTGCCCCACGCCAGGGCGCCGGCCGGGGGACCCACGCGCCGTGCTGTGATGGTGATAGATGCAAATCCCTGGCGGGGGCCGCCGTTCGCACTGTCCCCGGAAGAAGGCAAGTGTATCTCTGGCCCTGGTTCATCTGAGGGCGTGGGAATTCCAAGTCTGTCCGGAAGTAATGCAAAGGCCCTGTGGATGTTGACACCGCTGCAGTGAGCTGAAGCGGGCTTTGCATGACACGCTCGCGGCTGAGCCATCACACAGGGCAGGGGCAACGCGGCCACATTTTCTTTTGATCTGTTCTCATCGATCAGCTGTGAAATGACTATGGATGAGATCATTTTGGTGTTTTTTGATGCCAGGGTTTCCTGCAAATGGAAAAAAGATTCCAATTATTGAAGCAGCCCACTGCATTACAGGCTGTGAGCTCTCCAGGGTCTTCAGGATGCCAGGGAACTGGATTCATAACATGGATTTCTTGTCCAGGGCTTTTCAGGACACACCTGATGGCCCCTTTGAGTGTTCACAAGAGCAAGGAACCCAGCTCTGTTTATGAGGAAGCTATGTGTTCCATAAACATTCGTCTGACCAGTGCATTGTTTTTCTCTGTTCTGTCTTAAATTATTGTCACTGCAAATGATTAGACTTTGATAGTCACCTCTACCTGACACAGGAGTCCCCAAATACAAGTTAACAATGTCAATGCAGAAGATAGTTCCTGCCTGGAAGTGGGCTAGACTGAAGGAGTGGTGGCACAGGGTCCCATAGGCAAGCAGTTAGCACTGCAGCCTAGAAACAGGCAGCGCGGTGACCTGGACTGCCCTTTCCACTGAGGTCAGTCTCAGTGCCCACCCCTCTGCTGATTTAGACTAATTCCATTATTCACTTGCTACTTGGCATCACCGGAATCCGAATCCAGCGTGGGAAACAATGGAAATCACATGCCCAAGTGCAGACAGTTAACCACAGAAGCGACTGACAATCAGGTGACATCACTTACCAGGATGGGCTAGAGTGGGCCAAGAGTGATTAGTACTACTAATCTCATGTTGCTGCATTTCAACATTTCCCTATGTAAGCACGAGGTTTTGTCCACTATTTTCAAATGATCAGGGCATTTCACGCTTTCTAATCAGCAAACTTTAAGTCCTAAAAAAGGAAATCACTGGTGTGTCCAAAATGTGTAGTATAATTTTAAATAAAGCATCACACCAGGTTGAGACCAGGAAAACAAATTTCTTCTGAAAAAGCACTACAAAGAGTAGTGTCTTGGTTATGTTCCCATTGCTGAGGCAAAATACCCAACACCCAAAGTGAAAGGATGAAAGGTTTATTGAGCTCCCAGTTTGTGGAGGTTTTAGTCCACAATCAGCTGGCTCCATGGCAGGACAGGAAGCAGCCAGCCTGCCTTCCAATCTTTCTTTTTACGTTCCTTCCTGCTTCAAGCCTATTGGTTTGTGCCACATATATTCAGGGTGGGGCTTCCAGTTAGCCACACCCAGAACTACACTAAGCCAATCAGAGGATTCGTACAATTGCTTCCACCCCTTCACCAAACTGTATTCGCCCACCCTAGATCTAGCCACCTTGGAAAAACCTCACCTACAAATACATGAGGTTTGGGGGGATACATTTAGACATAAGCCATAACAAATAGTGTGGAAGACTAACAACACCCTATTTCTTAGTGGGGCTGAATAGGGCCCAGGACCTTCTTTTTGAAGTCTTCATTTCTAATTCAAATACAAACAATCAGGAACAAAAAGAGCGTAACTACCACAGAACCAGTAGAAATTCAGAAGATTGTCAAATAGCTACTTTGAGAACCTTTACTGTCACATAATGGAAGACAGGGAAGAAATGAACAGATTAGTAAAAAGGTACAAATTACCAAAACTGAATGAAGATATAACATCTCCCAATAACCTAATAATAGCCAATGAAATATGAAATGTAATACAAAACCTACCAACAAAGAAAAGTCCAGGCCCTGATGGATTCACAGCTGAATTCTACAAGAAATTT
Organism: Ctenomys sociabilis; assembly: GCA_004027165.1. Taxonomy (NCBI): domain Eukaryota; kingdom Metazoa; phylum Chordata; class Mammalia; order Rodentia; family Ctenomyidae; genus Ctenomys; species Ctenomys sociabilis. The sequence goes on along the minus strand of PVKA01005439.1, from coordinate 8,376 downwards.
ACAGAAGATATAAGCCATACTCCTCAAACTGTTCAATGAAATTGGAAAGAAAGAAGTGCTCCCAAAATCATTCCTTCAGACAAGTATACTGATACTAAAACCAGGGAAAGATGCAACTAAAAAAGATAATTACATGCCAATCTCCCTCATGAACATACATGCAAAAAATCTCAATAAAATCCTAGCAAATAGAATATAGCAGATCATCAAGAAGATCATACATCATGACCAGGTAGGATGGATCCTAAGGATGCAAGGATGCTTCAATATATGCAAGTCTATAAATGTAATACACTATATTAATAGACTGAAATCTAAAAACCACATAATCATCTCAATTGATGCAGAAAAGGCCTTTGACAAACTCCAACACTCATTTATGTTCAAAGTCTTACAGAAAATTGAAATGGAAGGCCTCTACTGCAATCTGATAAAACCATCTATGATGACCCAATGGCTAACATAATTCTAAATGGGGAAAAACTGAAATCTTTTACTCTCAGATCTGGTAGAAGACAAGGATGGGTTCTATCACCCCTCCTATTAAATATAGTTCTGGAAACATTAGCTACAGCCATTAGACAAGAGAGAGAAATAAAAGGAATGAGTATAGGTAAGGAAGAAGTTAAATTATCATTATCTGCAGATGGGATGAAACTTTACTTGGAAGACCCAAAAAACTCCACCAAGAAGCTACTAGAATTGATGCACAAATTCAGTTGCATAGCAGGATACAAAGTCAATACCTAAGTGTCAATAGCATTCCTCTACACAGAAAATAAACACATTAAGAGGGAAATCTGAGAAACAATTCTATTTATAATAGCACCATGGAAAATGAAATACCTTCGAATTCATCTAACTAGAGAAGTTAAAGATGTTTTCAAGGAAAACTACAGTACTCTGAAAAAAGAGATTGTAGAGGATTTCAGAAAATGGAAAGATATTCCCTGCTCCTGGACAGGAAGAACCAACATCGTGAAGATGGCCATACTCCCAAAATTGCTGTACATATTTAATGCAATCCCTATCAAACTGCCACCAACATACCTCCCAGATATAGAGAAATCAATCCTAAAATTTATTTGAAACCAGAAAAGACCTAGAATAACAAAGGCAATCCTGCCCAACAAAGGTAAGGCAGGAGGCGTTATAATTCCTGACTTGAAATTATTTTACAAAGCTACTGTGATAAAATCAACATGGTATTGACAACAAAAATAGACCTGAGGATCAATGCAATAGATTGGAAGATGCAGAATCCTCTACAAACACATTCAGCTACCTGATCTTTGACAAAGGGACAAACACACTTACTGGAAGAAAAATAGCCTGTTTAACAAATGGTGCTGGAAAAACTGGATTTTGGCATGCTGAAAATTAAAACTTGACCCAGGTCTACCACCATGCACTAAGCTAATATCCAAATGGATTCAAGATCTAAAACACAAACATTAAATCTCCTGGAAGAGAAAGTAGGAGGAACTCTTGAAGACATAGGGGTAGTCAAGGAGTTCATGAACAAAAATCAAATTGCACCGGTAATACGTGAAAGAATTAACACTTGTCTTGTACCTGATTTAAGAGTAAAAGATTTCAGTTTTTTCTCCATTTAGGGTTATATTAGCTTTTGGGTTGTCATAGATGGCTTTTATCAAGTCAAGATAGAGTCCATCTATTCCGATTTTCTGTAGGACCTTGAACATGAATGAGTGTTGGACTTTGTCAAAAGCTTTCTCTGCATCAAGTGAGATGATCATGTGGCTTTTAAATTTCAGTCTATTAATATAGTGTATTACATTTATAGATTTTCAAATATTGAAGCATCCTTGCATCCCTGGGATGAATCCTACCTGGTCATGGTGTATGATCTTCTTGATGATTTGCTGTATTCTGTTTGCTAGGATTTTATTGAGTATTTTTGCATCTACAGTACAGTTAGGATAACTATGCTGAGCTTCTGCATAATTCTTTGAGAAGCAAGATTTGTACTAATAGTGGTTGGATAAGATATTATGGTGGCTTCTGGTACTATGGACAACACTAGGGAGATAACAAGGTAGAAAGTAGTAATTATTGAATCGGTGATATAATTCAGCTATAAAAATAAAATAAATATATAGCTACACACTCTTAATTCACTGATTAGAGACATCTGTTCTAATAATGTACGGAAGTATAATATCATGTATGTACCTTGGACAATACCAAAGCATTACGAAAAGTTTCCAATGTATTAATTTATTGAATCTGTCCTGTTAATTTGTCTTGAAACTGTCTCATTGCTATTTGTTGTTCAATAAAAAAATAATAATAATAATAAAGAAAGAATTAACAACTGGGACCTCCTCTTATTGAGAAGTTTTTGCACGTCAAAAGAAATTATCAACAAACTGAAAAGACAACCCACAAATTTTGAAAAAATCTTGACTAATAAGCACTCAGACAAAGTTCTGCTCTCTAGAATTTATAAAGAATTTGAGGGGATGGGAGATGGCTTAGTGGAATAAGTGCTTCCCTGGCAAGCTCAAGGGCACGAGTTCAATTTCCAGTTCCACGAAAAATAAAAAAAACTAAAAATTAAAAACCATACAGCCCCAAAATGTAAAGACCCAATCCAAAAATGGGTATCTGAGATGAACAGACACTTCTCACCAGATGAAATTAAAGAAGTTCATGAATATATGAAAAAAATGATCCACATCACTACCCATCCCTGAAATGCAAATTAAAACACTGAAATACCATCTCAACCCACAAACAATGGTTATCATAAAGAAATCAACCAACAACAAAGTTGGAGAGGCTGTAGGGAAAAAAGGAACCCTCCTCCACTACTGGTGAGAATGTAGACTGCTGCAACCAATATGGAAATCAGTGTGGAAACGCTTGACAAAATTAGGACTGGAAATTCCATTCAAACCAACTGTCCCCCTACTGGGAATTTTCCCAGAGGGACTGAAAATGTCATATCATATTGATATTTGTGTACCTATGTTTATAGCAGCACAATTTGTGATAGCTAAATCTTGGAAACAAACTACATGCCCATCGCCTGAGGAATGGATAAAAAAGATGTGGTATTTTTATACAATGAAGTATAACTCAGATATAAAGAATGATAAACTGGATGCCTTCATATTTAAGTGGATGCCACTTGAAGATATACATGTAAGTGAAATAAACCAAACCCACATGTGTAAATATCATGTATCCTCCCTAGTATAAGAACCCAAAAGAACAAATATAAATAGAAAGGTATAACACAATTAAAAGGAAAGTGAGAAGTTGAGGATTAGACAATGAGGAGCGGGCAAGGAGAAAAGCTGGGAAACATGACAGGGGCAAAGCCATACATTTATATGCACAAGATAGGTAAGGCAATGAATGATCCTGTGACTCTATGGCACGTTTTTGAAACTAGCAGTTAATTGGTAGGATTTTCACCCTGACTAACTATATATGCTAATAACTGTGAACTAAGCAACTGCATTGAAGATAGCAATGTGTAATGGGTAGGGTCATGCTCTGAATGCCTGCCATTCTGATCTTCTAAATACATACCGCTTGTCATGACATACCAATTACTGCCATACTGCCTCACAAGTAAATGTTTGTTTTAAAAAAAAAAGGCCAATAAATTAAAAAAAGACAGGAAAAGAAAAAGTCACAGGATAGTCTGGCTACAATGCTATATATGGTTAGATTTCTTAATTTCTGTGTAAAATTATGTAATTATTCATATTTTTCATTTTTTGCCTTCATATTCTGCAGGGACTTAAAGTTTGACATTTCAATGCTTGATGGAAAATATCTATTCCATGTTATGCCTAAGATGCTTATTATTAAGACAGACAGGTTAAACCCAATTGCATATGTTGTAGGGTAATAATAAGCTTCTCTTCTGGAGGGGTAAAAACCTAACTTTGCAGACCAAAAATCAGAGAAAAAGAAGGGCTTCAAGGACAGCCAACATTTTGGCTCTAGCTTTTCAAGGTCAATGAGGACTCAGGACATAGGAGAACCTATACTATAACATTATATAATTGAGTTGTTTCCCAAATCTTCTGATCAAGGAGATTATGGGGCCACAGAGGAATATGATTGATGATGTAGAGTGTGCCTAAGGAGAGTCACATGGAGAGAAAACATTCTCTCACACTTTCACAAAGAACAAATTGGTCAAGCAATGGCCGTGACTCATCCACATGGCTGACACAAAGGATCTACAAACTGCGGTATAGGGTTTCAGGTTAAATCCTGATTTGACTGATTTTATCAGATACAAAAGTTACATTTCTTATTACATAGGTCTTGCTTCATCTTGGTCTTAACCAAGCAGAAAAGTATGAAAACAAAGTATAAAAAGTAAAGCCACATTAATATGCTGAGCTATAAAAAGCTTAAGTCAACATCTTTGAACACTGCCAGTCTTATAGAAAACCCACTACTATTATGGATTACTGGACTATATTGGGAGACTTTGCTGAATTCAAGCACCTACAATATTTAAATGACAATGGAAAGCCCATCTGTGACAAAACTAAACAAAAAAGTGGGATAGAAATGAACGACCCTTTTGTATCTCTTTACTCAAAATAGTTAGGATAGACATACAACTCCATTCTCTTAATTCAATGAATAGAGGGGTTTGTTATAATAGTATTTGAGACAGGATATTATGTCTACATCTTGTACAGTGAACAATCACTATGACAACAATATGCAATGTATTAATTCTTGAAAATGTGCTAGTAATCAGTTGTGAAACTGTCTCTTTGATATTTGTTTCTCAATAAAATTATTAAAAAATTAACATCTCATTATAACAAATGAATATTATTATGGTTTACTGACCTAACATTAAATGTTACCAACATCTGATAAAACTTTCAAAAAATTAAATTTTCTTCAACTTGAAGAAAAACGAAGACTTTAGTTCTGCTTGCAATGAATTATTGCATGGAAAGACTCAGAATAACATAAGAAACTACCAAGTTCCTGCCAGTTGTGAACAGCCTTTGCCTTTGGGGTCTAGAGGCACTCAGCCCTTCAAGCAGCAGACCTCAAACTCCAACGTGCAGAAGAATCACCTGAGAATGTACCCATTACAGTTGCCCAGCTCAGAGATTCTGATCCTGACTGTGAGTAGGATCCAGGCACCTGGGTTTGAACTCACATCCCAGTGACTCTAATATAGTAGATCTGGGAGGCCTAGTTGGAAAAGACCAGAGTCCTAAAGCTGCTGGTTATCTTAAGAGAACACATTTTGTGGAGAACTGTGTATGTTGCAGGACAAGATGTTTATTTCTCCTAAGATGCAATAAACAGGGACGGTGACAGTTTTCTTTTCTGTGGGGCAGGATTAACTATTTACTCAAATAATTTAGTGTTCTTTTCTAGCTGGACATTGGGCTCTTCGTGTGCACCTGGCCAACAGAGGTTCAGCAAGTGTGACTACACCACCCCCAGCCCTGTGTCCCTCATCCAACCTCCTTTACGTTATGCATATTTTTTGTTTTAAGATCTATGTAATCTGAACAACTAATTTAAAGATAGCAACATGTAATTGAGCAACTATTGTTGAATTCCTATTGCTTTGTTTAGCGAAATCTCGTATCGTTTCTGTTGCTTTTTCTTTGTAGCACTATTTTGTACTCTTTAAAAATAAAGATCTATGAGAAGTTGCAAGTTCAAAAGATTATAGGAGATAGATGAAGAGCAAGAAATACATTTCATTGTTTTAAAAATACCCTTGTTTAAGAGGTACCTCATGGTTTAAAAAAATTGAAATACCTGTGGCTCCAGGACAAGAAAAAAAAAAAATCTAAGTTCTCAGCCTCACTGCTACCTCCCCCTTTAAAGTTACATTGTGTGCGTCCCTCCCTCAAAGGGGTCTTCAATGCATAGGTGCATTCCTCCCTTGGAGGGGTCTTCAGTGTACCAGGCTTGCTGGGAGCCCTGCTGTGGGTGGGGCTGCTTGCCAACAGTACTTAGGTTGCCCAGCAGCTGGCAGAACCCCAGCACCGAGGGCTCATCCCCTCACTTTGTCAGTAGAATCCTGGGGGTGGGGGTGATATCAACATTTCACATCTTTTTGTGTGCCTCCAGCAGGCAGCCCATGTTTCTGCTACAGTCCCTCCGCCCCAACCCTCTCCCTGGAGCCCTTTTCCTGGCTGTGATTTATGAACAAGAAAACTAAAGAACACCTGGTGCCTATTTGACTGCTCACAGTCCCTTCCACTTTAGTTAAATTTAGTTCTGATAATAATTGTTCCCAAGCACCCCACAAGGTATATAATCATACCCGGTAGGAAGCACGTTGGCTTTGGTCTTTGGAGGAACATTTAAATACCTGTCTTGGAAATGGCAGCACAAGTCTTATTTTAAAGTTTGGGCCAATGACGACCTGCATAAAAACATGCCTAGGCAGGATGTAGATTTGTTGGGGCAGCCTTCCCTTGGGCCAGGTGAAGCAGGGCCTGGATAGAAAAGGCCCAGAATTTGTGTTTTTACATGGCTGTCCAGCGATTCTTCTACATGGCTGCAATGGAAGGGAGGCTGAGGTGATTCAGGTGCTTGGGGGCCTATCCTAAGCTGTGATTTCCCACTAGCTCCAGGACAACAGACCAGGTCTTAGTTTCAGCCACTGTAGAGCAAGGAGAAGACCAAAGTGATGTCTGTGGAGACCCCGGTTTCCCTCCACTGAAATCTCTGACATAAGTGAGGGTGTATTCATAGGTATGAGTATTAGCTCAGCATGGAATGGAAAAGTCCCCAGCCCTGTTGACATGATGGGTGTCATTCCCTCAAGGGGGACTTCAATGCACCTGGCTTGCTGTGTGCCTTGTTGTGGGTGGACCTCCTCTCCAGCAGTAGTTAGACTGCACTACAGAACAATCACAGCAGCTGAAAAATACCTCCCAGTTTTACAATAAAATCCCAGAGTAGGGGCAGGGAATGTTGCTCTGCCTCCACGCCTGGGCTTAGACAGGGTTCTGGCCAAAGCTCAGTGACTACACCTGGGGAGATTATGCATGCTGGGAGCTGCAGACCCCAGGTGCCATTCCAGAAGGACCCAGGAGCCAGGGAAGATGGGATAAGGACTCTGCCACCAGGTCATTTCCCTGGGCCTGGCAAATGTGACTGTGATTTTGATTCTATCAAAATAAAAAGGAACAGTAATGATGAACATGAACTTGAACCTATCTTCCAGGCTCTGGAATTGTTCTGTATGTCAAGATGACACTATTCCTGGGGGATAAACACCAACGATGGCCCAGTTCCATAGAAGTCTGTTTGTCCTCTCTTGCTCGTGAGGAAAGTCCAGAGAATGAAAGAGGTGACAGTTATGAAAACATCTCTCAGATCTGAGGGTGCTGGGTAACTCAACAGAGTTACTTCTCTATTAGTCAGCAGAAATTGGTGGATAACTGATATAATCATCTTCTACAGAATGAGAGGCTGTGCTATCAAAACAATACCATATTTTTCAGGGTATAGCATGAGTCTTGAGTTTTTGTGAATTGAGTAAATAATAATTCCATACATTGAAATTTGTGTTGCTATGAATGTACAGATAATCAGTGTTAGGTACAAATTGTGTTATTCATAATGACAAATTCATTTGTTTAGTTATTTGACAAATGTTTGTTGAGCACTTACTACTTGAAGGCACCATGCTGAGGGATAGGGACATTTCTAATAAAAAGGAATTAATAATCTGGTATTACTATCAAGAAGATCAGCAAATTACAGGGAGAGAGGAATCCAGCTTTGGAAAGAGCCCCCAGAATAAAGGGAGATAAATTTCAAAGGAGGTCCTGGACCCCTTGCTCTTCAACATGCACAATCTTACTGAAAGTTCTGTTTATCAAATCCTTTTTTCTTGTAGAGGTATGTTAAATAGTCAAATATAATATCTAATCTTGGGAAGGTCTATACTCTTCTGTTAGGGTACCATGCCAACATCCATGGGCCCTGTGGCTTACACCAACAGTCTGTTGTCTCACGGTCCTGGAGGGTGGAAATCTGAGATCAAGTGGCAGAGACAGAGGTCCCTCTGAGGCCTCTCTCTGGCTTTAGATGCCAACTTCTCTGTATTTTCTCATGCAGTTTTCCCCCATGCCAGTTCTTCTGTTCTCCTCTCTTTTTTTAATTTTTAAAAATTTATTTATGAAATCCCATTCAAGCCAGCTATCCCCCTACTGGGAATTTTCCCAAAGGATTTGGATACATTGTATCATAGAGATATATGTGTACCTATGTTTATAGCAGCACAATGTGTGATAGAAAAATCTTGGAAACAACCAAGATGTCCATCACATGAGGAATGGTTGAAAAAGATGTGGTATTTCTATATAATGGAGTATTACT
>PVKA01005438.1:52942-90509 GCA_004027165.1 Ctenomys sociabilis | reverse complement strand
TATGCTAGTGTCTTCTGCATTTGTACTGGGTAGACTCGGGGCCTGAGACTGCTTTTTGTTCATTCTCTTTGTCATTTTGTACACCACTGACTTTTGACCTTTGGGGTAGAGCTTAGAGTCATTTTGCCTTAGCACCAGGTCCAGATCTAGGAAGTTCAGACTGCTGCAGGTGGGTGTGGCTGGGTCTGGCTGCTGGGCTCCATTTCTTCCTACTGCAGCCTTACAGGTGAACCCTTTGTGTCACTGTGGCAAGATGTTCTGCTCCTGAATCATCTAGTTTGGTCTTTCCTGTAGCTTCTTTGCAGGGAGTTCTGCTGAAGGGTCCCACACTGGGCATGCGCTCTGGGTCTCTTCAGGATCCGGAGACCTGGGCGGTCTCACTCACATGCCGAGCCTGCACTCCGGGTTAATTCAGGGTTTGGTGGCCTGGGCCGTCTCACTTACATACTGGGCCTAGAGCTCAGGGTCTATTTAGGATCTGGCTGTCTTTGCTCTGGGTCAATTCAGGGTCCGGTGGCCTGGGCAGTCTCTCTCACACACTAGGCCTGTGCTCTGGGTTGTTTCAGGGTCCAGCGGCTTGGGCAGTTCATGGATATATACTTTATAATAGCTTCAAAGGAATCAAAATTATGAAAAAGACCAGGATAATCAGCTGGCCTATGCCTTTACTTTATGAAGGGAAAAGAATTGAAACATATACATGCTGAGTTACTTGCTTCCCATCACTTTTTTGTTTGCAGGTCCACTCCATCTAGTTTTTAATTATATACTGGCAACAAACTTGAGCAACAGGTACAGAGACTTCTTATGTCTCCAAGGCCCCCACTTCTGTTGTCCCACTTTAGCACTTAATCCTGCTCATCATCAAATTCAGCAGGATCATGAAATTACTGATCCATATTGAATCAGAAAAAGCTACCAAAAGCCGGCCAAATAGCTCAGCTGGTTAAAGCACCTGCAAGCAGGAGTAGGGGTCAGGGTTCGATCCCCGGGCCTGCCATGCCGGTCCTGCCCCCAAGGCTCTTGGAGATGACAATTGGGACTGGGCGTGGTCATGCACACCTATCTCTGCTCTTGGAAGGCTGTAAAGGGGAGGATCACTAAGAGTCCAACCTAGTAGTGAGACCCTGAACACCCTGTAGAACCTTCCCTGAAATACAAAAGAAAAAAAAGGAAGGAAGGAAGGAAGGAAGGAAGGAAGGAAGAAGAAGAAGAAGAAGAAGAAGAAGAAGAAGAAGAAGAAGAAGAAGAAGAAGAAGAAGAAGAAGAAGAAGAAGAAGAAGAAGAAGAAGAAGAAGAAAGCAAGCAAGCAAGCAAGCAAGCAAGCAAGCAAGAAAGAAAGAAAGAAAGAAAGAAAGAAAGAAAGAAAGAAAGAAAGAAAGAAAGAAAGAAACTCTACCAACTTGAACTGAGATCTAAGATCTTCCTCAGGGTGATAGAGTGGAAAACAACTTCAGTAATATGTAGGTGTTCTTATGTGAAGCTGCATACTGTCACTCCCTGCATGTGTCCACTGGTGATGTGTATACTGGGGCAACCAGAGCTATTGCTTACAGGGACCAGTTGTATAAAAACATTTTCCTGTTGATTCTTTGTTGACATCAACTTAGTCTGAGTTTGCTTTTTATGTCACTCTCATGTTTAAAGACACATTTGCAATGACTGACAACGATCTAGCTTTAAAGATAAAAATGGATAAAGTAAAGAGTACTTGAAGATAAAATACTCTATGCTTTATGGTTCATAAGAGCATCAGAAAGCCTTATGCATGCATGTATTGCCTCATAACTGTGTAGAGGCATACATTTTATCCCTTATTTTTTCGCACATTGCACATGTGCCTTTTATGCATTTACTGTGAGCAGGACTGTCGTCTGAGAGGCCAAGTTGGCCTCAGATTCATTTCACCACAGCTTTCAAGGCTTTTTTTTGGTGCCTTTCTCCAGAAACTCATTATTGTGGTAATTCAGAAAGTTAAATTATGACAATTAGGAGGACCAATTTAACAGGCCGCTGTGTATTCTCTCAACTATTATAAACCAAGGATATTTAGGGCCAGCCAAATAGCTCAGCAGATTACAGTGCCTGCTTAGGCAGATTCAGGGGCAGGAGGTTGGATCCCCAGGCCTGCTGTGTCAGTCCCGACCTTAGGCCCTGTGATCCCAGCACTTGGGTGGCTGTAAACAGGAGGAACAGGAGGATCACTAAGAGTCTGAACTATGCAATGAGACCCTGTACACCCTGTCTTAAATACAAAAAAAAAAAAAAAAAGAAAAGAAAAGAAAAAAAGAGAGAGAGAGAAAGAAAAGAAAAAGAATAGAAAGGAGAAAAAAGTGAGATAGAACTTCAATTAAAAAGAAAAGAAAATTAATAGAATTAGGTAAAAATAACAGAAAAGGCAAACAAGAAAAATACGCCCCACCCTGAAAAAAAATAGAATGCAAGACACAGGAAAAATGAAACAAATACTTATTTTCCATAAACAAAAGAAATGAGAAATGAGTACCAAATAATTCCTTGGAGTATTTGGATGAATGATTTCTTTCCAGGGCCTTTTATGCTGGAATACACTAGGTATTTGTGGGGGACAATGAGCTACAACCAGGGTCTGTTTTGCTCCCTTGCCCACCTCTTGTTTTGTGAGTTTGAGTCCTGCACACTAGTCCATAGTGTGGTGTTTGCCTTAGGGTTGTGTTCTTTTCAAGTACTTCTTAGCATTTGTGTTTATCTTTTCATGGATACAAAGCTTCTTCTACACTCCCTGCATTTCTTGATGGGAGTAATAAAAGTCAAGCTGAGAATATTTCATCTATAAAACTCCAAAATTTTTCTCAGTTGACTTCATCTTTTTTTTTTTTCTCAGAACTGGGGATTAAACTCAGGCCCTTGTGCTTGCCAGGGATGCACTTATTCCACCGAGTCATCTCCCCAGCCCCATTGACTTCATTTTTTACTTTGTGTTTTCTTTATTTTCTTGATAGTTTTTAGTTTCCCTGTTGTTTCTTTCTTGATTCCTGTAGCCATACTTCTCTTACTCTCTCCTAGAATGCTGTTTGTTGAAGTGTCTTGATTCCAGGCCTTGGGGAGGGCACATTCCGCTACCTCACCATTCCTATATCTCCCAACTCTGTATTTCTAAGGAAATATAAATCTTGGTCATTTACATTTACAACGCCTATACTTAAGTGAGAGCACAAATAATCCTTTTGGATGGAAGTAACTGATTTTAAAATGTGACTCTTAAAAGTTTCCTAATCTGAGATTTGTAAATGTTTTATCATTGTATCATATTTGAAATCAAGAATCCCTTGCAATAGATTTTTTGATGTTATTCTTTTTTGTCCTCCCCAAGTGATTAAACTGATGTTATATGTACAACTGAAAACATATTAAAATTGAAGAATGATGTAAATCCAGTGGACTATGAGATGGTCCATCTTCAATTTTATGAGAGATTTTTAATTAAAAGGTCAATTGAATAGCTATTCCTAAGGATTTTCAAATTAATTAAATTTCACTCTCCTTTCTTATTTTTTGAAGATTTTCTAAACTGTAGAATTCTGGTCATATAATCACATGTCTGTATTCTACATACACACTGACTTTTATAAAAACATGTTAAAATACACACGTTGGAGGATTTAATCTTGGCCTTATTTAACAACTGTTCATTAGTAGCAGGAACTGTGCTTTAACCTTCAGCATGATTCCTGGCATAGAACAGGCATTGAATATTTTGCGAATGATTAACTATAACAATCAATGCTTCAAAAGAGCAGAATGTATCTTAAAGCAAATCTGATTTTTTCTATAATTAGTTATAAATAATGTTAATTCATATAGTTAAATTCTATGACTTACTTAGCAGCAAAATAAAAAAGAGAGACGTGTAGTTGGTCAAGTTAAATAAGAAGTTGTTTGATATCTTGAGTCTTTTCATGTAACATCAATTTGTAAAACCCTTGGTATTTGCTAAAAGTTTAGAGAAATGTAGATACATTTTCAATACAAAGTTAGTTTTAATTTACTTTTAAATGTAGGCATGTGTGAAGTGTATTTATGTATGTTTTGTAAATAAAGCAATCATGCAAGAATGTAACTCCCTAGTTTTTAAAAAATGGACTTTATTTTTAGTATATGTGCTGCCGAAGCGAGCACAGGACTTTATTTTTAGAGCAGTTTTAAGTTCACAACACAATTGTGCAGGACAGATTCTCCCTTACATCCACTTGCATTGTGTCTTCCATTATCAATACACTGGAGCTTTTTGCACTCAGTAAACCAATACTGACTCATCACTATCACCCTGAAACCAGTTTAGATTAATGAGGGCTCATTCCTGGTGATGTATATCCTATGGGACCAGACATGTCTTACATGCAACCACCATGACAGTACCATACAGAGGAGCTTCACTACTCTAAAAATCCTGCCTTACCTAGTCATCTTTCCCTTTCTATTTTATTGTTTCCATATTTTTGCTTTTCACAAAATTTTATGTAGTTGGAGTCATACAGTTTGTAACTTTTTAAAACAAGTTTATTAAATTTAATAATATGTATTAAAATTTCTTTCATGTGCTTGCATGGATTGTTGGCCCACTTCTTCTTAGTGTTGTGTAACATGTCTTGGTCTGGGTGTGTTATAGCATATATAATCCATTAATCTACTGAAGAACATCTTGACTACTGCAAAATCTTTTGGTGTTCATGAATAAACGTTTTATGAACATCTAGCCTCAGGTTTTGGTGTGGGCCTCAGCTACTCCTGTACCACTGGTGGCACAGGCATCTATGTCTGTTTGTGCATGTGAAAAGAATGCAAATGAAACTCCTGGAAGAAGGGATGACACTTCTGCCCATGGGCTGTGCTGAGTGTGTCCAGGTCTGTGCCCACAAAGGGACATCAGGCAAGTGCAGTTATTGCACCTGATGTAGGGAGAGCTCTGCTCCCATACATGCAGAGTGACCTGCATAAACATGACTTTTTCATACACACTGACCCCTTTGCTAATTTTTCCCTATGAAATAGGTGAATGATAATAAATGCATCAATGGAATATTTGTGAATCAGAGTAAAATGCTGTACCACTTTTATTGTCTTATGGCGCTTTTTGTCTTTATTCTTATTATTTGTTTTGCTTCTTTCCCCTTTAAAATAAACTTTTGAAAAATGTATAAGCCAAATTTATTTCTATGTTGAACCTGCTGAAGTGGAGAAATAATTTTTTTATGTGCTTGGCATTGTCTAGTGACTAAATCTCTCAACATTCAAAATGAATTCAAGGTCCTCGGTTTATAGTTGAGAAAATTGAAACATAAAAAGCTAATATGTCTAATGGTTCAAACTAGAGAGTGGTACAGGAATGATCACACCAGGCAGACTGCATACTTAGCTATGTCTACCTGAACACAACAGTGTCTATGTGAGGCCTTGCATAGCATGTGCTGCTGACCAGAGACTGGCCAAGAAAATGATTCTCTGAACTATCTGAAGTCCTTTTGACTTTTTGTGTGTAATATGTAACTGTAAATATTAGGGATTTTTCCTCTTTGAAAGAGGTGTTAACAGAAAAGTGGTAGTATAGTCTCTGGTTTTGCTTTACCATATTGTCCTTTACAAATATCATTCCACTAATGTGTTTAAAAATAGGCATAGTAAAACATGTAAGACATAGCAATAAAATGTCTATTTCTAGTATTTTCCCCAATTCTATTACTGTCATATTTAAGTGTAGCAATGTTTGTCATGTTTGTCACTGGTGCTTTCTAGAGCTGCAGCTATCACCCAAACTGTACAATGATGGGACTCGTTTGTTGACCCTTTACCTGTGATATCTTTCAATTGACAGACAAATACCTGACCCAGCAGTTCTCCTTCTTTCAAAGGTAGGGTAGGCCATGGGAGGCACTTTTCAGTGTGTGGACTTTCTGTAATTCATTTGCCCTAAGTATACTTTTCAATGGACATAGTTCACTCTTTGTCAATTACATTTGTAGAATATTTGCTATGTGCCTAGACTTTGCAAATTATCTGAGGTGAAGGATTATAGTGTAAACATTGAGCTAGTGGCCTTCAGTGGTGGATGAGCTGATATTATAGTTTTAAAATGTTTAATTAATGTAGCCTTTAATTTCTTGAAATATTTCTTCAGATGTTTTTAATACATAAAGCACTAAATACGACCATAGGTGATACTGAAATTTAAGGTATTGAGTATTTTTATGCATCAAAATTTTAAACTACTAGGAATAAATGAAAGTACATATTGCATATAACTGTGGCCCCCCCAATCTCTTTTTTTATTACAGAGCTTGGGGACATATATCTTTGCTCTTAATTTATAAAATATTTCTGGGGAGTTAATATACACATGCAGGTTTTTGTGTGTTTCATAGAAATTGCAAATGGTATCTAATATAGTACACACTCACAGGGAAGACTATTGAATTTTCTCTTGTCCATGTCAACTATAAATATATATCATTCCTTACTCATTATTATTGAAACGCTGGGTCAAGATGTACAGATATGGTCACCATGATATGTACTCTGTCATTAATTATATAATAACATTATTGGCTAGTGTGAAATGATCAATAATTAATCATGAGGGTAAGCCAAGTGCTATTACACGGAACACAAGAGGACTATAAATAAGAAAAAAATGGAACCTTCTTTATTTATTTTTTTGTGGTACTGAGGATTGAACTCAGCAGGAGCTTAAGCCACTGAGCTATATCCTCAGCCATTATTGTATTCCTTAACAAGGTAAATTTGTATGATCTGATGATCTTATTTAAATTTATTTATTAAGCTATGATGATCTTACTTAAATGTATGGCTTTAAACTATATATATAGGTTTTTTCAAAATTTTACCTACCACCAGATATTTTCCTGAGTTCTAGTTTCCTGTATTGAGCGGCATGACATTCCAATTGGGTATCTGGTGATGGAAGTATTAAGTGTTTCCCTTCATTTAACTCTATCCTCTCACCTACGGCTTCCCATCTGCCATATCACGGTAACTTTTCAGTGATTTAATACGAAACCTAAGAGTCATCACTAAGTTTATTTTTTCCCTTGCATTGCACTTCTCATTTGTTCATAATTGTTGACAGCTATAATCCCCAGACACATTCAGAGTCCAGCCACTGCTCATCATTTCCTTTGTTATAATCCTGATCTGGACTTTTAGCATCTCTTGCTTGGGCTACACTGAAGTATACTAGTTTCCTGACCTCTCACCTTACCTGCTGTGGCCCATCACATTATAACTGTCTTTTGGAAACCTAATAGATCTTGTTATGCTTCAGAAAATTATAAAGAAATGTGTAGCTGTAGCTCTTTGAGGTACCTGTATGTCTTACTAAGAAAATGTATACATAATTATTACTAAAAGAATACTGAGTCCCATGAGCACTTTTTTTGCACATAATAGGTCATCAAAAATATTTAATATTCAGTTCACTCTGCTTCTGCTTAATCCAGAAGTTCTATATCTGAGCAACCATCTGTCTTCAAACAATTTCCAGAGACATCCCATCTAAACTATTTAGTTTGAAAGGCATTCATCAGTAAAACTAAAGAGAAAACAAAATTAAAACCTAATGTTCTGGGATGAAGCAAGCTACTGTGTCAGACTTTGTTTTCAGTATTGTTTTGTTATGTCTTCTAGTATTGATGAAGTGTCAGCTGAAAAATTTTAGTAAAAATATTATAAAATAAACCTTTTCATGATAATCCTTAAAATAGCAAAATAATATAAGATAGTAGATTCCAGTTTGCATCTACAGTGAAACTCTGAAATTTTAAATAGCTATAGAAACTTTATAAATTTAAATTGTTTTTGGATGATACAAAAAACATAAAAATTATATATATTGATGTGATGTTTTGCTATATATATTCATTGTGTAATGTTTAAATCAGGTTAAACACATCTATCTCCTCAAATATTTACATTTCTCTGTGGCAAAAACTGTTAAAATCCTTTATTCTTGCCTTAAAAATGCAGTGTGTTCTCGTTATCTGCAGTTTCTCCATTGTGCAATAGCACACCAGAATTTCTTGGTCATCTCTAACTAACTCAGTACTCACTCATTAACATTTCTACACTCCTCCCTTTCTCCTACCTTCTCTGTCTCCTGGTAATGACCATTTAACTTGTAGATTTTATTATCAACAGTTTTAGATTCTACATATGAATGAGACTATGCAGTCCTGGTTTATATGTACTTTATTTTGCTAAACAAATGATCACCAGTTCTTTCAAGTTATCTCAAAAGACAAGATCCCTCATTCTTTTTTTAATGGCTGAACAGTATTCCACTGACCCACAGACTAACCCAGGCCAATCTCCTGACTCAAGACTGTCTGAGTTTATGATTTCTCCTTTGTTAGTCTTAATGTTTGACCTTTGGCAAATTACTTAATCTCAGTTATTTTACTTTTACCTAACTTTAAGTTGTGAAATAGGATAACAATGAGTTGCTCTGAAATAAGGTTTTCAGAGCAGTAAAGGTGCAAATGCAGGGAGGAGGGGCTGGCATGTTGTAGGTACTTTAGCAATGTTCACTAGTAAATAGTTTCTGTTGTCCTTTTCCTTCATATACACTCAACATTTTAGCATAATTAGTATATTTCTAACCAAATGTCAGTATCTTTGAGGTTTCATTGTTTGCAACCTTATCATAAATAAATGCTATATTTCTGTTGTTATTATTTGCAATTATTATGGACAACAAACTCATGGACTTTTACCAAATTTTTATGAATGTCAAAAAGTTGCTGGCCAGGCTTGATGGCACAGCCTATACTCCCAGCACTTTGGAGCTCGAGGCAGTAGGACTGCTGTGAGTTCAAGGCAAGCCTGGCCTACACAGTGAGACCAGAGAGAGATCATCAGAATAAAGAACACTGTGAGCCAAAGGAGACAAAAATAGGAATATGCTCTGAGAAGGTGAGCACATTGGAAGAGACACAGAGCAGGGCAAGGACAGCCTAATGAGCAGACAGCTTGGTCAGACATGAATGTGGATGCCGGGAGAAGGGAACACACATTCAACACCCAGTATATCTTTGCACCATTCAAGGTATTTTATGCTTTGTTGATTTGAAAAAGTGTTACAATAACTATGGTTGAGGGGGCCTGTGGGTTAGCTCAGTTGGTTAAGTGCCTGCTTATGCAAACGCAGTCAGGTGCAGAGGACAGAGGTTCTATCCCCAGCTCCACATATCTTACCAGACCCGCCCTTAAGGTAGCCTGAGCCAGGCAAAACAAAAAATCTTCAGAGCCAGCCAAATACCACAGCATATTAAAGTGCCTGCTTCAGCAGATGCAGGGGCTGGGGGTTTGATCCCCAGGTCTGCCATGCTGGCCCAGCCTCTGAGGTGTGCTGTACACTCTGAGACCCTATATATTCTGTACACCCTGTCCCAAATACAAAACAAAACAAAAAAAACAATAATTATGATTGAGACACTGGGAAATTTACATGTGAAAGAGAAACAACAGGTCACTTGAAGACTATTTTTTCACTCATCTACTTACCTATGCAATAAATATTATTGAACACATTCTGTGCCAGTCTTGTCAGGCAATAGCTATATTGCAGTGGCAGAGCCAGACAGAACTTCTGCTTTCAGGAACATTATAAAATAGTGGGATCACAGCTCAGACCACTTGAATGCCAAGGTAAGAAGCTTGGCATTTATTTAAATTGTAATGGGGAGCTATTAAAGTATATAAAGGAGAGGAAAGTTTTAGTATTAATCAAAGTAGAGAGACTAGAAGTATGAGCATTAATTAAAAGTTGTTTGTAATAATTCAAGTATGATTTTGTGAGAATTTGAATCAGAGTGGTGTCAGGGTACTGGAAAGTAAGGATAAATATGAGGGTAAATTAAAACTTTTCAAACAATGAAAACTAAATGCCAGGTCAAAACTCTTGGGACAGGGCCTGAGGAGATAGCTCAGTAGAATAAGCACTTGCCTGGCAAGCACAGGGTCTTGAGTTCAATCCCCAATATGAAGAAAAAAAAAAAAAACTCTTGGGACAGATTGGATAGTAGAGGTTAAGGGAAGAAGATATTAAAGATATTACTCTGACGTTATTAAAATGGGGAGTCACAGCATCATAGGTCAAAAGAGTAAATCTGAAGATAGCTGGGGTCATGGGGTGGGTGGTAATGGAGAAGCTTTGCTTGTAGCAGTGCACTGAACTGAGGTAAAAGGACGTTCTTGAGAAGGAGGGGAGCTTTGAAAGTTTTTGAGAGTGACTTTAATAAGTAGAATTTTATAAATTCTACACACACACACACACACACACACATATATATATATATATATATATATATATATTGCATTTTAATCAATTACAGTCCATTAATTTTATTTTATTAAAAACTGCTAGGCTAGGGAGATGGCTCAGTGGAATAAATGCTTCCCTGGCAAGTGCAAGAACCTGAGTTCAATCCCCAGTTCTGCCAAAAAAAACCCCACACCAATCCACACCAAACCAAAAAAAAAAAAAAAAAAAAAAAAAAAAACCAAAATGCTGGTTACTGAGTTTATTGAATTACCCTGTTTGAAAACATTTCTAAAGATAGTAAGAAATCAGGGTCATATTGTATTACTGTTTGAGAGTTTTTGGCATTCAGGACCTTGTTGTAGAAGAAAAGAGAAGGTTAATAGAGATTTTGGAGTTGTGCCATATGACATTAGGAAATAAGTTTCAGTTCATAGGGAACAGAAGAACAGTTTCCAACATATGAATGAATTAGAGTTACTATAGTGTGTGGATGACAAACATTAGAAACAGTGTGAAATCCACTTATTCTATTAAACATCACATTTTTAAAATTTAAAATGAAGGATATCTATGCTAATGTCTGACTACACCTGATCTTTCCAACCAAGTAAAGGCATATCATCAATATCTTCCCTTTTCTATCTTTATAGACACATTTTATATTTGCTATTTCCTAGAATAATTCACAATTTTAAATCATAATGAGAATGAGCCAGAGAATAACCTCTGGAGGGTGCACACTGGCTGTTACGCCTTTTTGTCTTATTTGGCTCATTAAGAAATAATTGAATATGTCTGATAAGTGGCCGTGAGCAATGTACTATGCAATAAATGAGTTGCTTCACAAGGAATCTGTGGAAAGATTTTCATATTTGAAGTTCTTTAGAATCCTCTCGGTTTATTCATTTAAATAGAATACAAAAGAATAGTAAGAAATAGTATTAGGTTGAGAATTTGGGTGGAGAATGCAAAGAAAATTAAGTTCTGAGCACACGATGTAAGTATTGGTCAGTATATGGGAAAATGCTGTGGCTGCTGACCACTGGGATATATCCTGGGTGTTAAGGAGATGACCAGCTGGGCTGGGGAGCTAGCTTGGCCTGTGTCCCTGCCTGGCAACCTCAGGGATTCAGGTTCTCCCACATCAGCCCAGGAACCCCATGGGTGCCATGCTGGCCCCAAAACTAGGTGTAGTGGCGCACATCTGTAATCCTGGTGTTGGGGAGGCTGAGGGGCAGGACGATCACTGTGAGTCTGGACTGTGTAGTGAGATCCTGTACCAAATAAATAAATAAAATTTATATACATATATATATATATATATATTTAAAACCATCTATGTAAAGAGACTGTCAACCATGTAGAATTGCTAGAATGCCTTTAGCCTCTTCCGCTGAGCCTCTTCCACTGGTCATGTGAGGAGTGACAGAGCTTGTGACAATCTATTCGCATCCATGTTTTAACTACACTAATACACTACACCCTAATGAGAAGCAAAAAATGTGAGCAGACATGATATCAAGCTGAGCAGGCCCATTAACCACACGGGTGTAATCTCTTCATTAATCAAATTGAACTGATGATCACTGAAGGCTTTGAGTGGTTCCTTGATACAAAGCCTATGATAGGCCAGTTATAATATATGAGCACAAGACAGGATTCATGATTGCAAGAAACTTGCTATGTTGGGATACAAACTGTAGCATTTCAATTGTGAGGAAACATTAATCTAGAAGCTTCCATGATCTACCCAAAAAAGAAAGAGAAAAAGAAGTTTTTGAACAGTAAGATATACATTCCAAAGTTCAAGTGCCAAAGTTCAGGCCCAAACGGTTGTTTACAAGGGACAGGTAACCTTCTGTCCTCATGGGATGGGGCCTGCGCGAGACTGAGGAGAGTCAGGTCATTCGCTCTGTCTTCTCATCTGACTGTGATTCCCCCCACTACTGTTCACTGAGTCCAGGGCTACATGTCTTCCTTCACACAGGATATTCTTAGTCTTACTACTTTCACCGTCTTCATTTTCCTTATACAGTCAACTCCAAACTCTTTTCTTATCCACACCTAATTTACAAAGAAAACACTGCAGAGGCCTCAGGTGGATACTGTCTATCTTTCTGATATTAATTGAACTAATGTAACTATACCTACACTTACCTGATTCTCTTTCCTTTCAGCTTTGCTTTCTGTGCTGCTTTTCTTATCTCCCTTTGTACTTCTTATCTTACCCCTTCACCTTTCTCAGAATTCAATGCCCTCTTCTCTCATGCATATTTAGTAATTGCCTCGCAGTGCAGTTCTGTTCATTGACTTCCTTTTTTTTTTTTTTTTTTTTTTTTTGGTACTGAAAATTGAACTCAGGACCTTGTGCTTGCTATACAGTATGCCGCACTGCTGAGCAACACCCTTAGCCCCTCATTGACTTCTAAGTGCTCACAAGCACAATTCTTCATTGGTCCCCAACCCTCGTCAGCTGCCCCCTTCATGTCTGCACATCTTAGGGGCATTATCTTTGCCAGTTTTGTGAGTTACTTCTGTATTCACTGTAGTCTGGTTGTGGGACTCACCATTCTACCAAAAAAACAGCTCTATTAAGACTATCAGTGACACGCAGCAGATGGCTTTTAGATTCTTATTGTCACTGTCAGTAACATTTGTGGCTCAATCTCTCCCTCTTCATTTTTTTCCCTTGTGCACTTTGGTATAACACTGTCTTGATTTTCCCACTTGTCTGGTGAAACGCAAGTAGTCATGTGTTGCAGGGTCTAGTGAATACAATGGCGAAGCCACGCCAATGCCTTTACAGGCCTGCCTTTCTGTCAGATGACTCTTCTGCAATGGCATTCAATATATTTTTCAAGATGCTCTTGAAAAAAGGCTACAAGAACTGCTTTGGAAAATGACAAGAATTCTAGAATAAGTGTTTGAAGTGCGGAGGAATTTTTTGAGGAGGATTAATGGCAACATGTCTTCACTGCAATAAAGTTTTAAAAATTTAAACATTCCTGTTTTGGGCCACTTACTCCCTGTCTGTGGGAATCACACTCCTCATGTCCTGGCTCTGTCTTTGGCACTATAAACAGTTACCTCTGGACACTGTCCAGCCTTGCATGCAAGTGCATAACTGGTATTGTCTGTCCACTCCAAGATGCCCACACACAAGAAAGTATTTTCAGTCCTAGAAGCTCAGGGCAGTTTGATTAGGAAATCTGACAGTCAGGTTGTCTGAGTCATGGCTTAAAGGAGGAGAAAGATAGAACTTGGCGGGCACATTCCCTTGGTCTTGTGAACCCCTTGACTTTCTTTTTCTTTTCTTTTTGGTCAGTACAACATTTGCTTGACTATAATTTCCAAATTGTAACAACAAATACAGCCAGATTAGTACTTCACAGGATTTTGATGTCTGATAAGGCCTGAGTATTAGTCAATTTTCTTCTAAAATATCAATACAACCTTTATCAATGAAAATATTTTATTCAAATACTTTATTCATCAAATATTAAAACACTTCATTCATTTCCTAAAACGAATGAATTACTATGAGTTTGAAGTAAAGAGAAAGGCCACATTACAATATGAACAGAAATAACTCGGGAGATTGAGATGGGAGGGTCGCTGAGAGTTCAAGACTGGCTTGCAGGCTACAGAAGTGAGCACAAGGCTGGCCCAAACTGCACAGTTAGGCCCTGTCTCAAAAATAAATCAACAAATCAATAAAATAAGAGAACAGAAATAGTTTTCATTTAGTGGGAGCTTAAATCAGTACATACTTTCTAACCAAGCACCTGTCCCACATGGGAAGCTTTCCCAGAGCGGGGTCTACCAGGCCAAACCCTGTGCTGCTTCTGCTGCTCTTGCTTTGCTGTTCCCCTTTCTTCTCTCGTTTTGCCTTCAACCTTTTTCTCTATCTCTGGTTCATCCATCCCGGGTACTGTCCTTTCTGATCTCGAAGAGTCTTTTTGTTTCTCTTTATCTCAGTCTCCATTTTTACATCATCTGAGTCTTTTTCATCATTATTCGCCACACATTCCATTTTCTCTTGGTGCTGTTTGGGTACCGTAACAGTTGTTATGTCTTGAACATCTTTCATTAAAACATTGCAGTCTACTTTGAGAATACTTTTAAGTCTGTTGAGCTCCTTTGGGGCATTCTTTGTTCTCTTTTCAGCACACATTTTTCTTTTTCACTTACTCTATAAACTTTTAGACATGTTTTACTGAGAAACGGTGGAGCACTCTCACTGCCCCCTTGTCTTTCTTTTGCAGAACATGGCTGGCAGAGACCAGAGAGGGTCTTTTGAAGCACTGGGTTCTGAAGAAAGGGCTCTCCTGCTCAGGTCAAATGGCAATACAATTACTAAATGTCTCTCTGACATTTTTACTTCTTTCCATTCTTGCAGCATAGCCACTGACCTAGATTCCCTGTTGGTGGGGTTACTGCATTAATCCCTTGTTTTAACCTCTACATTACTCTATAATGTAGCCAGAGCAATCTTTTGGAAGCATAAATTAGACTGAAACTGAGCTTAACTCATTCAGCATCTTCTTATTGTTTTGAAATAAAACTCAAAATGCTTACAATTTTAAGAGGGTACACAATGCCAACTCTTGTTTTTCGATCTTATCCCTCACTATACTTCCCTCTCATCTTGGCCTCTCAGGATTTATGCCTCAAGCCTTTATATCTACAATTCCCTCTCCCTTAAAGGTTATTTTCTTTCCTCAATGCAATAGTATTTAAAAATTCTCAGTTTGACATGCTGGCGGACACCTACAATTCCATTACTTGGGAGACTGAAGGAGGAGGACTGCTGGGAGTTCAAGGACAGCAGAGGCTACGTAGCAAGACACCATGACAATAAATCGAAAGGATAAAAGAAAAGAAAGAAAAAGCCTCACATCACCCTTTACAGGCCCAGATTTCCATGTGCGTGGCATTGTTAAGTGAATGCTGCTGGAATCTGGAACACAGTTTATCTTTAAATACTCCAGGG
Source organism: Ctenomys sociabilis (assembly GCA_004027165.1). Classification (NCBI taxonomy): domain Eukaryota; kingdom Metazoa; phylum Chordata; class Mammalia; order Rodentia; family Ctenomyidae; genus Ctenomys; species Ctenomys sociabilis. The sequence goes on along the minus strand of PVKA01005438.1, from coordinate 75,201 downwards.
ATATTGATTTGTGTCAGCTATTTTAGACAGATTCTGTCTCCACTGAAAATTTTAGCTTTCTATAGGGGTATCATTGGAGAGGTGTTGTAACAGGACAGTTACTATGTCCACATACTTAACTTTGCCTGAAAACTCAAATAATTCCAAATTCTGCCTCTCTTTTCTTTCAGACACCCTGCTATTCTTTTCTTCTATAAAGTTCTTATGGGAAGTTACATTGTTTCCAAGTTGAAGCCTACCTCTTCGCTTTGTTCTGTTATTAAACTTGTAGAAATAATGCATCTTCACATCTTCCTCTCTCAGGCCTCTGTCTACCCTTCCCCATCTTTTAAGTACAGCTCCCTCACAAGTAAAAATCAGCTCAGTGAATACAAATTTGAGATTTTAGACTGTTGAGTTTGTATAACTGCTAAAGAGGCTGGGGCCTACAAATTTTCTGCATAAGAGTGATATATATATATTTAATCATCTCAGCCTTCGTTTATATTCTACATAGATAGTAACTTTTATTGCACAATAATTATCTTGCAGTGTCTCCATCGTCCTTGTGGGGCTGAGAACCTCCAACAGACAAAATCTTGTCTTATTAATCTTTCATATCCTCAGAGTCTAGTAAATGCTGGGCACGGAGTGGGCACTGAATGCACTTTGAGCATGAAAAGCTAAGAGGCAATTCTTTTTAGACTATGTCTCACCATGTAGTTTAGGCTGATCTTGAATTCACTGTGTAGGCCAGGCTGGTCTTACATTCATGGTGATCCTCTTGCCTCAGCCTCCCTGAGTGCTGGGATTACAGGCATGCACCTCCTGGCCTGGCTTGGGCTTCTTAAAATAAGTACAAATCACCATTTGTACCTTGTGCTCTGTCAGCAGGAACATTGTTGCTCTTGAATAAATATTGTGTTGTTGCCAAAGCAATGTTTGGTTTTCGATAGCATCATTCCTGATGTGCATTTCTAGGTCAGTTTTTTCAATAACTGAAAAAAAAAAAGATTTTGACTAATCAATACAGCCATTTGCCTCTGCCTTTAAGATGTTAAAAACTAATATATATTATTTTAATATAAGAAATAATAAATATTATAAAAGTAAAATTAAAATTGTGTTGAAATAGTAACAATATGTATTTGAGTTACTTATTTAAGCTTTTGCATTCATTTATGTTTAATTTCCAGCTGTAGTTATCACCATGAGTGGAGTGATGAGTATTAGTTTCCATTTATATGTTTATCTTATTTTTTATTAATTTATGAAGAATGGATACACATAGATTATACACATTAGCTATATATTTCTCTCATTGGTAAAAGTTGATAAAAAGGTAGGGGAAAGTTTAACTTTATTAACATAGCTTGGATAATTTTATTTATTTATTCATTCATTCATTCATTTATTTATTTTGGCAGAACTGGGAATCGAACTCAGGACTTTGTGCTTGGCCAGGTAAGCACTTGTTCTACTGAGCCATCTCCCTGGCCCAGTTTGGATAAGTTTAAATGACTTTTTATTTATTTATTTTTTTAATTAAGCTGATCTCCATAAGGAACAATGTCAGGGAAGTCACTGTGCAGTTTAGGAATGAACACTCCTGAGCTGCAATGCCTGAAACTTGTACAGTCTTTCCTATCAGTTATGATCTTTCCTTATTGTGTTTGACCATCACATGAAAAGCACAGAATCACAGAATATTCATGGAAGAAAGGTCCTTAAATATAATTTAGTCTGATTTGATTTATGTGACTCAGAGTTATACCCATATATGCTTGTCCAAGTGAGCAATAGGAAATCTATATTGAACAGAATTAAATTACAGGATGGGTGGGAAATTTGAAAAAAATGGTAGGAAATCTGAGTGCATTATAGGCAAAAATTTCTGAGTCCCATCTAACATGAAGATCAGACAGGAAAAAGGGTCCTTTTGTCCAGGGAACTTTGGGACAAATCAAAGATGGGACAAATCAAAGATGGTGAGTGTGAGTGTGTATGTGTGTGTGTGTCTGTCTGTCTGTCTATATGTATGTATGTATGTATTCATATGCATTATTTAATCAATAGCTCTGTGTTGATAAGGACAGTTTAAATGGATACCAAATTGTGTAAAATGTGATTTCAAAATGCATTTCTATAGGTACAGGTTATCTCTTAGTAAAAGAAAAATTATCAATGAGAAAAAATAAAAATTCAGGTTTGGGTAAGCAAACAAAAGGGGATTGGGAATGCCAGAGTGTAGGGTCTTCTACCTCAAACACATAAGGAGTTTTCACTGATCATTTGAAAATGCTTATTTTTACAGCTTCTATCAGCAAAATTTTACAAAGTCATCAATGTAAAAATAACCAAAATAGTGGACTCTGAGTAAATGTATTTTAAAATCACACAATGCTTTTCTTGGTATGAACTTCACATAATGAGCTTGAACACACAGCCTTTGACCATTCATGATTATGTAACAGTGAAGGGCAAAGTCAGCAAGCACATTCGATTGTTTCCTGTGATACACCTGCATAAATAATACTTTTTGACGATCTTATTTTATTTTTACTCATCAAAACAAGAACAGGAACCTTACCTCCACCCTCAATCTTATCTCATCCTTAAATTAAGCATTTTCAATATCTCAAGTTTTGCAGCAAAAAAGAGAAGATTGAACCAACCCTTGCTTCTTCTGCAAGTGTTGTCTTACTCTAACTGGACTTTTATGTGGCTAAATTTCCTAACATCAATAGAAATGTTTAAAAATGTGACTCTTGGAGTATACCACAGGGAGACATAGGACAGGTGCCATTTTGATCCTGGGCACAGGCTGTAGATGTAAAATCCCTTTTATTCTTATCCTATACAAGGAGAAACTTAAGGAAAATCTCAGAAATGAGAAAAATAACTGTGGATGAAAATCAGTGAGGCAATCTGAACTGTCATTTAAGTTACTAGTGCTATTTTCTTCCCAGTGGAAAAATCACTTGAAGTGGAACCACCTGGAGAAAACCTGACTCAGGAAAACCTAGCAACTATCTAAGCAAGTATTGCAGGGTTTGGGCATGAGTGCTGCCCAAAGATAAGTCTAGTTTCAGGGCAAACTGACCAATTTCACCACTGAGTGAGGCGGATCTTACAGAAAATGCTGAAATTACAGATGTGCTGTAATCACAGAAAATACATGAAAGTGGATTATAAAACAGAAAAGCGTTGTCATTTAAACAAGTTAATTGCCATTTTTTCTAAAAATTTGTTTTCTAATTCAGTTAAACAAAAATACCATAATGGGCTATCATTGTACTGTGAAGAATCTTAGTTGTGATGTAAAAACTGGAGTTCATAGATTCTTTGATTTTCTCTGCAACACCAAATGAGCAGTGCCAATGAAGAATAATGGAAAAAAGTGGCTCATGATGAGTTCTTTGCACAGTAGTTTAAAAATTATCCACAATTAGAACCCAAATATTTCCTGAAACTTGCCCTAACACTACTTTGAGAAAAGCTATTTTAAAAAATCTACACTAAAATTCCTTCTCACCCTACATTGAAATTCCTCCTCATCTAATAATATTATTAAGAATACAAAAAATTAAAAATTTTGGAATAAAAGGAAGTCTTATATACTGTCAGTGGGAATACAAATTAGTATGGCTATTATAGAAATTAATAAGTAAATGCCTTAAAGAACTCACCTGTGGCTGCACCTGTGGGTGCATTTCCAAAGCAAGCCTGCGGTAGAGGGACTTGAATACTTCCTTTTATGGGGAGATGATTCACAATAACCAATTTACAGAATCAGCTTAGATGATCATAAAAAGAAAAGTGGATAAGTAAAATGTATATCTAGAAGAAAAAAATCATGTTATTTTGGAGGAAAATGCATGATACTGGAGATGATTGTGCTAGATAAAACGCCAGACTCAGAAAGAGTAGTATCCTATATATTCTCTCCTATGTGGAATCTAGAACAAAACATCATGAAAGTAGAAGCGAGACTATTGGGGAAGGAGAAGGGAAAGGAAAAAAAAGAAGGAAAAGATGAAGAGAGAAGGGGAAGGGAGTGGTGCTGAGGGTGAAAGGGAGTTGGAGGTGACCAAGTACGTTGGGTACATGCATGAAAATGTCCTCTGAAACCTGCTATTTGTAAAGTTAATATACACTAACAATTAAAAGCTGTACAAATATAAACATTTAACTCCTTGGAGAATTCTACTCTGCTTTATTTTGTTAACAAATATATACAGATGAAATGGATCACAATACTGAACTAGAACAGCAAAATTCATCCTACATATTGTATGCAAACATAAAATCCAGGAAGCTGAGTGTCTTCACATGATACCAGTTGATAAGTATCTTTACGTCAAGTCAGCACAGTTTATATATTACAAGGTGTGTATTTGTTTAAAAATTCATCCTTAAAACTGTACCACACAGGAACATATTGGATAAGTCTGAATGTTCCAGATAGAAGACGAGAGTGTCAAACAACGTAATTATTAGTAAGTTAGGTCAGCTAATTCAAAGAAATTCAGTAAGAACTACTCATGCTGACTGATTCTTGTAAGTATATTCTAATATAATGGTTTTCTAAGAATAAAATGAAAGTTTTATAAAATATAAATGAAAGTCTTATAAAATATAAAGTATAACTTGGAAATTAAAAACAAATGTACCTTATATACAAAAAACCTAACAACTCAATAGTTAAGAAAAGTAAATTCCAGACACAGTCTGCTGATTTTATGAAAACACACAGTTGTAGTACTTGTTTGGAATATTTTCTTTTTCAGCCTGAGGTGCACAGTACCCTCTCTGCAGCTGGTGTATGTCTGCACTGACATCCTTATCATCATTCATTGCAGGAAAGTTCCTTTTCAAGCAAGACCTGGTCTTTTCTCATGCTGTCCTTCTGCACTCTCTTGCCTCCTTTTGAGCTCCTTATGATAGTCTCATATTGAAGGCCCTGGCAGCCCTGTGTGTAGGTAGTCTGTGATATTCTCAGCTCCAGAAAACTGTGTTTGTGTGCATAGTACCCCACAAACAGGGGCCCCCTCTGATCTTCTAGCCTTTGGGTTTGATCAACTGTTTTGATACAACCTTAGATAGTAGGAAGCTTGGCTTGAGAAATCTAGTCTGCTCTTTACAGTTCTCACCTGATCCCGATTCTGCATCAGCTAAGTGATGGATTTTGATGCTATGTTTTTCAATTTTACCCAGAATCCTTTTCTTCATTTGTTTCTGTTTCTTCACAGTGAGCGTGTTGGCTTTTTCAATAACAGGTGCACATTCACCTTATTGCATCTCACATCCATGTAAGACACATCTAAAGGCTTACTTATGCCCATGTGCAAAGGGTATAGAAAAAAGAAGCTAATATGTATCCTATTTTCAATGAAGCATGATATGTTCAAGCTACTCTTTACCTGTGGCTTCCATTCACACTATTCTTCAATGTAGGAAATAATAACTTTAGAACAGTTTCTGTAATTGATGGTGTTACAGTAGCCAAGTAGGCAGATGAGTCCAGTGGGGTAACATGCAATCTGACTGGACTATTTGTTTAATGTTTTCTGCAGCATCTGGCATGACTCTTTCCTGAGGAGGAATCAGTTAGGAATAGGCTATTTATGAGAGTTAATTTTTCTAAACCTAACCACTATCATTGTGAACTCAAACCCCCCTTCTTACAATTTTTTTGTGGGTTTGATTGGGAAGATTTGAAAGTTCAACATAGCCAGAATTTTTGGAGTTCTAAACAGAACTGGTGGTTGTTTATACATCTTTCATGTCTACCATATTTAGATATCATCTTAGACTTCTTGCATGAATTTTTCTATTCACTGACCACAAATCAGCTGATAAGAACCTAGGAAATGAACCCCAGACCAACCTCTGCAGGGTGGTTTTCTTGATGTAAAATTTTCTTCTTTGTCTCCAATGAAACCTTCAGAAAACTCTGTATTTCTCCCTGACTCAAGGAGATTTTTTTGGAAGGATGACTTATCAGGTAGGAAGGGGACAATTTGTATTTGGGTTACATATTTTTACTTCATTGGAAAGCCTATATAAGCTCATACATTTTGAGTAATTTTTTTATTTTTTGTTGGAAATATATTTTCCTAAGTGAATAAGAAATCAAATTGCATATTGTTACATTTGTTAGTTTGACACTTAATGGTCTTTCAATTGTTTCCCTTCTGTATCTTTGAGAATGTGGTCCAGGCCCTTTATGATAGTTATGGCCTGCATGTGCCCATTATGTCTAGAAAGAAGGTTGAGAGAAGATTCCTCCAGTCCCTCACATTCTCTCCAAATGAGCCCACATCTCTTTTATTTTGGAATGGCTGTGGTTAAGTGCTTACTAGCAGAAAGTCTCTGTTAATATACTGAGGATACCAAAAGGATATCCCAAAGTAATGCTCCATACCAGGGGAGATGGCCGAAAGATGGCCTGAAGGTAGCACCCCTTCTAGAAGATTCTAGAACATGGAGGAGGAGAGGAGGTTGTTGGTGTCAGCTTATTATCAGTGTGACAAGGAGTAAGGGGCAAGTCAGGAGATCATTTTTGTAGATCAAAGCTTTGCCTTTTCCATCTTATGAAAACGAAAAACAAAGGACACAAGTGGTTAAGCCCTGGTTTAAGTCCCAGTTATATCTGTACTTTCACTGGACTATTTTTTTCTATATGAATACATTATTATTATTTCCAAATAAAGTAATTTTATTTTATTATTATTATTATTAATTTTATTTTATTTATTTATTTTTTGTGGTTGGCTCAGCCCACCCTGGGGTTGGGGCTGGCACGGCATATGGTGCTCAGGATCAAACTTTGGTCCCTGCGCTTGCCTAAGCTTGCCTAAGCGGGCTCTTTAGACTGCTGAGCTACTTCGCTGACCAGCAGTCTTCTTAACTGCTCTCTATTATTAAACTTTTCACATACACATTAGACAACACTGAAAAATCATTGGACTTATTTTTCTGTTTACCTAGAATCTGGATTTTAAGACCATATTTAGAACTCTACTTTTTTTAATTTTATTTTAAAGGTGTGGTTTGTGTGACCCGATTCTGTGGGGCAGAAACGGCTAAGCGCAGGCAGCTAACTGGCTGTACTGCCGCCCTGGAGCGTTGGGGGAAGACCAGCTGCAGAAAGGTGGCGGAGCCGCATGCCTTAGAACAGCAGCGCCAGCGGCCCGGGAGTTTCAATATTTGATTTGAACTCATTCCAGAGTTCTTCAGTGACTGACTAAAGCAGGATTTAAATATTGAGCCATAGGGTATTTAAAAATATCTAGAATTACGAACTTTAGTCCTCTCGGAATAGGATGTATATGCTGAGTTACTTGGAGTATTTGGCAGCTTTTTAAAATGGTACAAGCTTTAGACTTTATTAACTAGGGTTTTCTCTTCATTCATAACATATCACTTTACATATTTGTCAAATAAATAAAATTTTGGATATAAAAGTAAAATGAAAACGGAAAGTAGGATATGTAGAATTAATGGTAGGATTTTCATAGAAAAATGAAAGAATTCTTATTTGATAATCTATAAATACAAAATCTTCTTATTAACTAAGATGAATTTTAAACACATAATTTAATTATTAAATTGTTGATAATTAACAATTTTAACCTCTTAAGAATCTACAAATGGTTAATAAGAACATACACATGCAAAAACACCATAATCATACTGTTAAGGAAAGATGTTTCAGGTTTTATCCATTTTATATATTGAAACAGTAGGATCTTCACTGAGTATAGAAAAATCACTCTGAAGTTTCTATTACATCATGATAAATGTGGTCAATAGGTTGTTGGCTTTTACCATCATATAACTATAATATTGCAGTGCAATGTGGATGGGTAAATATCATTTGTTGAATGCAAAAAATATGAAAAGTATGTGTGTGAGTAACAAAGCCTGAATTTATGCAAAAAAAGAATTACCCTCTGTATTGAAAATAGTTAGAATGGTTTCTTTGTCTCCTTTCCACTATAGGTTTCTTTGGCTTTTAAGAAATGCTTTTCACTAGTGGCAATAAGTCCCCAAGAAGTTCTTTTCTTCTGTTCATCTGTGGCTTGAAAGATAAGCCCACTGTTCCCTCCCAGGCCTCCTTCAAGTTATTAGCACTCCATCACTATCTCTCATCTAGTGTCCTCTCCTCTGTGCTTGATATTTTCATTAGTGCACCTTCCCAAAGACGAACTAGAATGAGGATATATGTTTTCTTTTGGTATGCAATGACTAGCAAGTGTGCCACTTCTCTGGGGCTGTCATTGGTTTGTGTGCCTGGAGAGGCCAGAGGCAACTTACGTGACAGTACTGTTTTTTAATGAAGTGAAATGACAGGCTAAATGCTAATTATTTTTAATTAATTATAATTATGATAATTATAGTGACAGAGATAGTCAGTTTCGTGCTGGTTGATAGCAGTAGTTCTTTACTTCCAGAGCAAAAGCAGAGCTGTCCTGGGACACAGAAGAATATCTTGAGAAGATACTGTGGAGAAAGAGATATTTTTTAAGCATTTTAAAAGATGCTTATCTCTGCTTTCCTTTGTTTTTATTCATAATGCTAAGTCTATTTTGTAACATAAAGTAACATTAAAGAAACCTGAGATTTTTCATTTTGTTAAAGAATAATGGGGAAGAAAAGTATGAAATGGGAGTGGGAAGAATCAGACGCTGGCACGGGCTAGTATTCGCACAAAGTGCTGTGTGCGCACCGCGACGGCAAAGACCACTGCTGGCCTCTGTGTCCATTTTCTTCCCCATGTGTCCTTCACTGATAAGAGATTTTCACATTAGATCTAAGAATCCTATCTGTATACCAGAGTTGGGATGGAACATAGAACTTCAAAATGTTTTAGTTGTTGCTGTTGCTATGGCTTTTTCTTAGTTTGCATGTGAGGCAACATAAGGTTTTTCAGATAGAACAATTTCAGAAGAATGAAAGCCATATAGGTGTCTCTAAATTTTTAACTACCTGGAAAAAAGCGTGCTTTGAGTTAGCAGTACATGTTATTTGAATCCTAGCTCTTTTAGAATGTCTTATTTCCAAGCTAAGTCATTGGTTTGGTTGAAGTTTTATAAATATCAAAAATTTAAATGTTAAAATGGAAAAGAACAGGTAAAGAACATGGCAATGAATAGTAGGTACAAATCCTTTAAACTCTTGTGTAAAATTTGATAAGACATTTTACATAACTTTTATGAGTTGACAAAGTCTTGCATAGAAAACAGTTCCAAGTCACAAACATACGCAAAGCATTTAGTCAAACAATTTTTTTGGCGAGAATTTTGTGGTTTTGTAATCACTTGGGAGCCAATGAAATGCTAGTTGAGTCTAGTTAATAATCTACAGTTATCGGTTAGAGTCGTATATTAGGGCTCACTTGCTGCCATCCATCTACTTTTCTATCAGCCCCACAAGCATTGGGCACAATGAAGTGGGCAACCTTCATTTCCCTTCTCCTCCTTTTCAGCTCTGCTTATTCCAGGGGTGTGTTTCGTCGAGAAGCACGTAAGAATTTTATTTTTCCATTGTTTAACTTTATTTTCCTAGTGAATCCTACACCTTTAAAGTATTAAGTTTTCTTTTATTATTTATCTCTAGAATATGATGATATTTTGTACTGGTGAACAAAATATACAGTTATTCTGTGAACTTACAAACTTATTTTAAGTATCTTAGGTGAAATGGAGAGAACTGTTTGGTGACTATGGTTTTCTTTTGCATATAAAGACTTAAGTTTTACAATAGAGTAGAAGATGACTTAAGTTTTAGAGTAGAGTAGAAGAGAAAATTAATATCTATCACAAAGACCTATCCACAGCTCCATGTTTTATTTTTAAAAATGTTTGCTGTTAGTATTACATCTAGGACTTATAATCATATTTACCTTTATGTTGGAATGCCTTCTCGGTGCATGCACATTGGCACCATCTGAGTTTTATCAGATATTTATTGTGATAATGCTATAATACTTGTAAATATTTAATGAAAAAACAATTTTGGAGGAACCGGGGATTGAACTCAGGCCCTTACACTTGTCAGGGAAGTGCTTATTCCACTGAGCCATCTCCCTGGCCCCCAATGAATATTAAAATAATATTCTTGGTGTCTGAATAATTTTTTAGATGTAGAAAATATAGTTTGTCACCATCCCAAGATTCTGGGTAGGGATCATAGGCCAATACTTTGACGCAAAGAAATAGGTTAAAAGGAAAGAAGTAGAACAATTAGCATCATAACTTTTTCTCAGTAATTAAACATATCTTATGTTTATTCTCCTTTCCCTCAGACAAGAGCGAGATTGCTCATCGATTCACAGACTTGGGAGAAGAACATTTCAAAGCCCTGTAAGTGAAAAAATCAATGTTAATGTTAGGGCAGCATTGGTTACTACACCGAAGTCCTCATATTCCAGAATGAGGACTGGAATATGGAAATCCCTCCTGTTTCCTAATTTATGGAAGTATTATATACCAGTCTGCTTGATATGGTAGCCACAGGTCACACGTACTATTGAATACTTTAAATATGGCTACCAATGAACAAAGGTTCAATTGCGTTTAATTTAAATATATGGCTAGTGACTATTATTGGACATTGAAACTATGAGACCTTTACACAGCTATGGAAAGGACTGTAATATATACCCATTTTGTCAGCCTACTTACAAGGAGACTCTCTTTACATAGCAAGCAGATTTGGGGTTTCTTGGGAACATTTCAATAATTTTTTTATCCTAGTACAAATGCTTATTTTTTAAAGATCAGTATTTTCACACAGTCTTATTGAAATTTATTATACATCTCTTTATTATACATCTGCTATTGACCCTAAACATTTAAATCTACTGCTATGCATGCATCATATGTAGATATGGTGGAAATATGCATCCTCTTCGCTGAGGAAGTTGTGCATACTCGGCTAGGCTTTGTGTAATACTTGATATAAAGACGCTTTCTAGAAAAGGATAAGAGACATGTTAAGATATAGACCATATGCACAGTTTGCTGCCTAGCACAGAAACTATTTTATATTAGAGTTCTGCTGTGTTACACCTCGCTATCTTTTGTTTCAGGGCATTGATTGCCTTTTCTCAGTATCTCCAGAAGTGCCCCTTCGAAGACCAGATAAAATTAGTCAAAGAAGTGACTGAGTTTGCAAAAACATGTGTTGCTGACGAGTCAGCTGAAAATTGTGGCAAATCAATTGTACGTACTTTATGATTTTTGAAGGTTCTTCTCATCCAAGTGATTCCCAAATATTTCAAAGAAAAGTTCCATTTTTGCTTTTAAAAATACTATTAAGTTAACAAATTTGTAAGCCATACTCAAAAATTGTTTAGGAACTGAAACCATTGTTTCTTTTCAGACAGAGATGTTCCAATTTTACTGGCAATTTCAAAAACAATTCTTCATTAGGATTACACGTAATAATGGCAATATGTCACTGTTGCGATCCTGTCTCAAAATCTGAAGTTGGCTTTCTTTTCATAAAAGCTAATAATGATAGTATTTTAATGTGTTCATTGTCTGTTTTATTGTAAGAAAACTTGACATCAGACTCTACCTTCTAAAATGTTGGTAATTTATAAGGTACTACATAACAGATCTTTAGCCTTTATTTATCTGATTTAATTGAAACTCCCTATCCCACTCTTCCTACACCCCAGATATTTGCATTTTATTCTTAGCTTCTCAGAATTTGACTATTTTGGATGCTTTCATGTAAATGGAATCCTGCTCCGGATTCTCTTCTTACAGTTCCTCCACACTGTCACCAGTTGTGTCTTCCTTTCTGAGTGCTACTCCTGTTTCTGTGGTCTATATTTTCAGTATTCATTCATCTGCCCGTGGACATAGAGATCGTCTCCATGTTCTGACCATGCAGATCATGCTGCAGAAGTGTTGATATCTCTGAGACAATAGCATGATTTTCTGTTCAGAAAGCACTAAGTACTATCTATGCTAATTTTATTACCTGGGTTAAATAGTAATGTAGCTATTTTGCCTCATTGTAGGAATGTAAATATTTTGCATATAGTAAAAAGCAGGGTACTCTATCATTTTGAAGAACTTAAACTTTTTTTTATTTCCAGATAGGTTTCAAAACAAAAGGCCTGGATTTCTCCCACTGCTCAGTTCACAAGCCTCTGGGACTGGGCTATGTGTCCGTTAATACTAGAAGGTTCCTCTGCTTGTTCCCTTTTGCGTAGTCTTATCCTCACTACAGACCAAGCACTTTAGCTCCACAATAGTATGACTGAATAGATGAATTTTTAAAAACCTCATTTTAAAAAATTAATAAATTCTCTCTAGAACATGATATTTTCTGTTGGGCTACAGTGACATTCATAATAAAATTAATGGGAAGGAAAGGGTTTCTTTAATGACTATTTAGAAATAAGTATTTCTAGAATAAAGAGATCTCTATGTGATTTCAATGCTCTTCACCTTTAAATGATATTTATAAAAATATTAGGCTTTGCAGACAGGAGCAGATCAAAAGAGAACCTCTCGGAACACCTCCCCCTGCACTGGGCATCCCAGTTACACTTAAGGCTAAAGACTGCTCTCCCAGACGAGGGCCAGGGTCTTTAAAATCATTGACTAACACTGGTCCTTAAGTAATATTGTGGCAGTTAACTGTTATGAAAGTTACACAGAGATAGTCAAATGAAAGGAAGCTAAATCTGCAGGGGAGGTGATTATTATATGATTTCTTTTTCTGTAGTTTAAAATTTTATTGCGTCAAATTTTTTGTATTAACAGTTTTTAACTGGTGGATATAAATAAATTATGAATATTTGGCATTCTGTAATGTTTCCATGCATATATACATGATATGCATCAATGTATGATGTCCTAACATGCTTTATCTGAATGTTAGATATTTTATGCTGCTCTTTGACTATAAAGAAAGTACTGCCCACTAATTTGTAGGCTTCTCTTTCCCCTCCAGCATACTCTGTTTGGGGATAAGATATGTGCTATCCCGACTCTGCGTGATACCTATGGAGAGTTGGCTGACTGCTGTGCCAAACAGGACTCTGAGAGGAACGAGTGCTTCTTGGAGCACAAAGATGACAGCCCCAACTTGCCTCCTTTTGAGCGGACAGAGCCTGAGACTATGTGCACTGCCTTCAAGGAAAACAATGACCTTTTCATTGGACAGTAAGTAATTAAATATCTATATCTCAAAACTAAACAGGGAAAGTAATAGGTCAATACTCATTATAACAATAACATATTTGAAGAGATATTCAACACTGAGAGTTGGAAATTTTTTTTTCTAATACTTTTTGAAGAGATAATACTGGTTACCATAAAGTTTTATGCAACAAAAAATATGACCAAGAATCTTTTAACAGAATATGATCTACATGAAATGTTTGAGATGAACATGTTTCTGAAAACATTTGCAGTGTGTGGATGTTCCCAGGGCTGATTTCATTTTTGTCAGCAACATTAGATACCAAAGTTTACCAGATACTTATGTACACACACACACATACCACCACCACCACCACCACCACCACCACCACCACCACCACCACCACTTTCTTCTTCACTGTCTTGAGGAAGGACAAAGACAAAGTCACCAGGTGCTAACAGACTTTAATAGGTAAAGCATATGTTGGGTTTTCCAGGTTTTGGTGGAAATGGTGTTTATAATTATTCCTCTAATGTTATGTGCTGTGGGAAAATGACTGCCTTTCTTTTTTAGTTATTTATATGAAGTTGCCAGAAGACATCCTTACTTCTATGCCCCAGAACTCCTTTATTATGCTGAAAAGTACAAGACCATTTTGACAGAATGCTGTGAAGCTGCTGACAAAGGTGCCTGCCTGACACCAAAGGTATCTCCCAAAGAAGAAAGAGCTGCTCATTAGGCAGCTTTAGATGGTTTTCAGATATTTTTGTCTAAAAGTTATTTTTCAGATGAGAACAAAACATTGTTTTCAGATATTTTTGTCTAAACATTATACCTTTGGGAAAACTAAAGCTTTGCTAGAACTTCCTTACATGGTCAAGAACACCTCCCACATGCACAGCCTCCAAGGACCTTTTATTCTTTATGAAAGGCCTCTCATGACCCCCTTCTTCCTTATCAGACTCGCCCATGCTGGCCTGGTAGGGTTCACTGTGTCAGAATGCCCACCACTGTCTTTGCGGTCACTGTTGTAGTGACTTGTGTTTGTCTAGCTAGACAGTAATGGGTCACATTTTTGTTAGGCTTTTGTATTTGGGAGAAATTCAAAGTAAGCAATTCGACTGTAGTTACAAGCCAAAGCTCATTGTATTTTTTTCACTAGTATTTTATTATGTGCTTCATTCTCTTTTGGGGGGAGTTTTACTGATGGAGAATAAAACTCCCCAAAAACAGAATTGCAGGAGGGGCTGAAATGAATTATGGACTAAATAAGAAGTTAACAAACATCACCAGGGTTATGTACATGCTTATTTCAGGTAATTCTCCTGGCAGTGTCCCTCCTGCTTTTTGAGTACCTAATACTTCCACCATGACCACATAAAAGAAATACTTAGGAATTTTGATGTAAATTTAATCTAACCTTTACATTCAATTTGTCTGAGCTTATGAAGGGGCATTTTGTGTAGACTTTTTCTGTTTTAATTTTTTCATCCTAACTTGTTTCTGTAGTTGGATGCTATGAAAGAAAAAGCACTGTTCTCCGCGGGTGAACAGAGACTTAAGTGTGCCAGTATCCAGAAATTTGGGGAAAGAGCTTTGAAAGCATGGTAAATATTATTTAACACAGTTTATATCTTTATAATGATATAGATGGTAATGGTTCAGCATTTCACTCATATTTTATTACATGCTTCATTCTCTTTTTCAGATGAGAACAAAACATTGTTTTCAGATATTTTTGTCTAAAATATAGAAAGGTGATAGAGTTGAAAAGCAGAACACAATAACAATTTGACATTAGTTTTTGCCTTATTTTTGAATTGTGAAAGAATTTAGAAGTTTATCTTTCTTATCCCAAAATATAAAGGTATTTAAATCCTATTTATTTATGAAGTCTGAAGATCTCATTTTAATAGTCCATCATTGTTATAGAGCTATGGTCATGACCTTCTATTTATTTTTACACACAATCATCTGGAAGTACATATATGGCTCAGATCTAGGATTAAAATAACTAATGCAGTTTTAAAACTTCTATCTGTATCTAAGTCTGTCTTAAATTTCCTTGTTATAAATACTATTTTTCTACTACTTTGATTTAAAGTATGTGTAAAAATAACATTTTGTTTGGGGGATTTTTTTTTTCTTTTAGGTCAGTAGCTCGTCTGAGCCAGAAATTTCCCAAAGCTGATTTTGCAGAAATTTCTAATTTAGTAAATTCTCTTGTCAAAATCCACAAGGAATGCTGCCATGGTGACCTGCTTGAATGTGCAGATGATAGGGTAAAGACTCATTCATTAGTCTTTGGTAACTGACATGCTTGAGTGGGGGGAAAATGTTTTATGTCAATGGTGATCACTGAGAGTGATTTCTGTGGTCCTCTGTGGTCTTGTTTGCACTATGCCCAAATTTTGTCTACCTGTGACGGTCTCTCTGTCTCTCTCTCTCTCTCTTTCTCTCTCTCTCTGTGTCTCTCTCTCTCTCTCTCTGTCTCTCTCTCTCTCATTTTCTAGCTCCATTAATCTTGCATGCCTGCATCTGGTTATCTGAGCAGCTACTTTGAAGATAACAATATGCAATACAACAACCATTGTTAATTTCTTATCATCTTATTTTGAAATGCTGTGTCATTTTTACTTTTTGTTGTTTTTGGGTTTTGGGAGAGGTTATTCTTTTTAAAAGTAATTATTTTTACTGGGCTGGTGAGATAACTCAGCCGACTAAGCACCTGCTAAGGCAAGCTCAGGGACAGTGATTCGATCCCTAGCACAACCTGCTGCACTGGCCCCATGCCTGAGCGCGCTGAGCCTGCCACTTAGCCAGAGAAGGGGGTGCACACCTTGAAATCCCAGCACTGGGGAGGAAGGAGGCATGAGATCACGGCAAGTCTGAGCAGTCCTTCTAGTCACTCTAGTAATAAAAGCTTACTAGAAGCAGGACAGCTACAAACACAGATCTTTAAAGGTATTTTGGGGATACGGGTAGGTTGGAGAAGGGCCAGTACCTGAAAAGGACTTTAGAAAGACATGCTTTCCCTCTATTTTATTCGGTGTATTAAATGTTCAGCATAATCACCCTCTTCTTAAACCTGTAATTTTGTCTCCCTTTCCTCAAAGTGGGAAGGAGACCACAAGACGGAGGGAGGAGGGGAGGGGAATCAATGAGCAGTGTCCGTGGACCAACTCCATGCAGGGGTTGTAAACACTGTGTACTGCACACATGGACTAATAAATAAAAAGTGAAAGAAAAATATGAACAAATAATAGAATCTTAGTTCATATGACTCTCCCTGGAAAACTGAAGGCAGATACTTTATATATTTTCAACAAGGCCTGTGACTATAATCTTGACTCATTTTTCAAAAATCATATTTTATGTGGTTATTTGGATTCAGAATGCCTTAACCAAATAATTGAGGAATAATTGGGAAAATAGCACTGAGTTTTTACTTTTAAAAATGGCAAATGCTTCAACAATAGAAACATAAAATTAATAACTGAAGTTAATTAAAATAAGTTATCATTATAAATTGTTTCTGATTAGTCTTTTTCATTAAGCGGGATGCTTTTATTCAATGTCTCTGAGTCCCTATGCCTAGGAGCTCTGACTGAGAACAGGTTCATGGGTGCATGGTGGTTGTGTCTGGTCTTAGAATAAAATGACTATGTTCTACGAGCTTAAGAAAGCATAGCAATACCAACTGATGTTGAGCAATATTCAACTTGCTTACAGGCAGACTTGGCCAAGCACATTTGTGAGCATCAAAATACAATCTCCAGTAAGCTGAAGGAGTGCTGTGAAAAGCCCCTGATTGCAAAGTCCCACTGCATTGCACAGGTTCATGCAGATGACATCCCTACTGAATTACCTTCATTAGCTGTTGAGTTTATTGATGACAAAGACGTTTGCACAAACTATGCTGAAGCAAAGGATATGTTCCTGGGCAAGTGAGTATATAGAAAAACGATCATTTCCTAACTTTCATATAGCTTAAAAATTTAGAAATGTATGGTGGGCTTTCCTCTGGAGCTACTAGAATTTCCATGTTGCTCAGCCTTCTTCATCCTTCCCTCTTCTGATCTTTAATTGGATCAGCATTAAATCTTAACATTAATTAGAAAAAAAATAAGTGGAAACATTGTGATGATCTAGCACATACATTTTTATGGAAGAGGCTTAATATTCCTTATTTCTTGGGGACATTTTTGGAAATGTCTCTATAAATAGTCTTTGTATGCATAAATTATATATAAACTTTATGCATGTATAATCATGTATTCATTCCTTCATCCTAAGGGTATTTCTTAAACATCTAAAATAGATATAAATATACATCACCTATCAACTCTTATATACACCTATCATCTAGCTATAGAAATGCATCTATATGATGGAAGCAAAAACAAAAAGTATAGCCTGATGACAGGGCTTTGCATTTGAGCAAAAAGACAAAAAGATCAGTTGCATGGCAAGTAGCATGTAATTAATTGACAAATTATTATATGTTGCCAGTAAGTATGGCAATAAACTTTACATTTCTTTGCTGGATCATGAAAGTATGCCATGTACTAAATAATATTTAGTTAAAAATCAGTATCCTAAAAGATTTCACTATACAGAGAAGAGAAAGAAAAAGTTAATAGCTGTCTCTGCATCTATTGGAATCTTTTTGAGATGTTGTCCAAATCAAACTAAATATATGTAAAACTATCAGGTACCAGTTACAATATGCCAAGATGTGTGTGATTTACATAGAGTATGCTATGTATTTCTCGCAGCGCTTGTTGAGACCAATACTGTTATTAACTTCATGCCAAGGCCCTGGTAGCTTTAGCCAGTTGCTAAAGTAATGTGTAAGGTAAGTGGCAGATCCAAAACTTGAATGGGAGAAACCTTAACTCTACACCCCAAGTCTTCCCTCACCAAGTTTTACCAGATGGCATTTAGTCACATCTAGGCTTTTGGAACAGGAGTTATTCTTTGCATTAATTATGTGATTTTTCTGGCTTTTTGTCTGACTAAGTATGTGTTCATTTTACTTAGGTTCTTGTATGAATATTCAAGAAGGCACCCCCAGTTCTCCGTTGGCATGCTGCTGCGACTGACCAAGGGCTACGAAGCCACACTGGAGAAGTGCTGCGCAGAAGCCGATCCTCATGCATGCTATGCTAAAGTGGTAGGTCCCCTGCAGGGAAAGACGTGTGTAGCTCTTCCAGGAAGAAAAATAATGCAGCTATGTGAAGTGATTCATAGTGAAATGTGGATATTCTCTTGAGATGGGTTTGCTTCTGTGTTCTTAAACTTCATAGGAAAAATAACCTTAAGTGGAATGGATAATAAATTCTAGAACAGTCATTCCAGAAGAGAAAGCTATGAAAAAGGCAATGTCTAGTTTCACAAAACTGCACAGTTCTTTTTTTCATACTCCTGAGGACAAGATAAAATGAAGTAGACTTACATGACAATTGAGAGAGGTGTAAGTTAGATATTAAGAAAGTTAACCTGATGCCAAAATTTACTCAATACTAAAAATATCTTAAAGGAAGTTTTGAAATTTATTTCTTTGTTATTTTACAGGATTTGAAAACATGTTTTATTACTGTATTTTAATGTCACACTTTTGAAATCTGTTTCTTTAGAAAGCTTTCAAATATGTTCAGAAGGATAGGAATAATCTTATGAGAAGTTAAACTAGAAGAAATCTCTTCTGGAGGATTTTAGAAATGACTTTTGGCATAGACAACAGTTTTCATATTCAGAATTGGAAGAAAGTCTTTCTTTTTTTCACCAAGAAGCTGCTTATGCCATGAGCTGATGCAGAATGCAAAATGTATTACCTGAGAGAGCTCAGGCCCCAGCTGTGGGGATGGCACAACGACAGCAACAGCAGCAATGTGCAGCATTCACTGGGCCTTTCCTGTGTGCCCGCTGTGACTTTCACGTCACCGACGTAGTTGGTTTATAAGTTCTGTGAGATGAGCAATATCTTTACCTTTGTTATAGAAATGAGCATTTTGAAGCTTGGGGAAGGTAAGTGAAGTGTCAACTAGAAAATGAGTCACATGGCCTGGCTCCTAGACAGCCACTGAACCACAAACCCTGAACTACTGCACTAATTGATTATTATTTATTATTAATTATTGCAAATAAAAGGGACAATCTGGATGTAATGTGACACATGTGTTGAAGATATACTTATGATTTTGAGCAGAAACACATAAGAGATGAAAAATGAGCTACATCTGATTCTCAGAGGAACACTATAAATACAATTATTTTTAAACATTATATTTATGTGTATATTTTATTTATTTGTGGCCTCTTCAGCCCACCCTGGGGGACAGGACTGGGGCAGTATGTAGTGTTGGGGATCAAATCATAATTCTTGCGCACCTGCTCAAGCTTGCCTAAGCAGGTGCTTTAGACTGCTGAAGTATCTTGCTGGCCCTTTGTGTACATTTTAGCTATGGAACAGTGACATTTGTATGGGGAATTGAAACATGTTTAATATATCTTGGTCATTTCAAATTCATTTTTCTTTTTTTTTCCTCTTTGTGTCATCTCCACCTTTAAGAGTTTGCTATCTAGTTTGCATCATCTTTCCTTGTATTCACTTACTTATATTTTAAATTTCTCCTAAAAATAGAAAACATACCATGTTTAATTTTCTGAGTCTAACTAACTTATTTTACTTGGTATGATGGTCCTAGGTTCTACCCTTTCACCTGAAAATGATAGGATTTCGTTCTTCCTTATAGTTGAATACTAGGCCATTGTGTCTATGTACCACATTTTCTTTATCCATTTATCTCTGGAAAGTCATCTTGGCTGTCTCCAGGGCTTAAGAGTCATGAATTGCACTCCTATACATAAACATGGATATACATGTATCACTATAATGTAATGCCTTTTCTTTGGGGAATATACCCAAGAGATATATCTGAATCAAATGATATTTATACAGAATCCACCAAAAAGTATACATTGAAAAAATGTGTCAATATTATAATAGTAAATTTACTGAGACATCAAGAGATTAATACAATTTACCCTTAGCCTCTACAATAGCAAGAGGTTCTCACAGTAGTGATCATTAGCTTTCAGACATTTATTAGTACAGTGAACTGCTAAAATGTGTGAACATTTTTTGGGTAGGCTCTATATTTTTAGTTTACTGAGGAATCTCCATACTGACTTTCATAGCGATTGTACTAGTTTGCATGCCCACCAACAATGTGGAACTCCCCTTTCCCCACATCATCACTAGCACTGACTGTTCATTTGAAATAGTTATTTTGTTTTACAGTTTGATGAGCTTCAGCCTCTTATAGATGAGCCTACAAAGTTAATCCAACAGAACTGTGAACTTTATGAGAAGCTTGGAGAATATGGATTCCAAAATGCGTAAGTATTTTTGTTGTATCACAGATATCCTCATGATCAATTTGTAATTATTTAAGACTTAATATATAGGTCACCTGACATCTGACTTTTAATAATGAAAATATGTTGTATATTTTTAATTCTTCAATATCAAGAAAGCCTGGAGAAGCAACATAAAATGATTGCTTAAATGAGAGGCCCACATCTACACAGTCAGAAAAGTAGGTTTTCACATTGGAAGTGTGTAGGCTGAAAGTTTAATACCAAATCTTGATATATCTTAGGCTGTCAGTAGATGGTTAAAGAATAGTTTATGATTTTTAAAATTTATTTATTTATTTTTATACAGGGTCTTACTCCATAGCATAGGCTGACTGTGTAGCCCTGTCTGGCCTTGAACTTGCAGCAATCCTCCTACTTCAGCCTCCTGAGTGCTGAGATTATAGGAGTATGCCACCATGGGCCTTGCTAAGGGATAGGTTATGAGCAAATAAATCATAGTGATATTTTACAGAGCAGGAAACAATGGGCCTTAAGTAGCTATAGATCAAAAAGTAATGTAATAGTTTAACACAAAAGTATAATATAGTGGATGTAGATACACTTCTGAATTCTGATCATCTGTTTGGGGAAACATCAGGCATTTAGCATTTTTCAATGTATTTTAGGTACAATAATAGTGAACAAGCCAATGTTTCTTCCCTTGAGTAGATTATAGTCATATGCTGGCTTCCAGTAATGATTGGGTTCTTAAAAAATGATTATTGCATGCTACATTTTATGTGCATATTATTTCTTTTAATTGTCCCTATCTTTATTGGAGCAAGTATATTTTCTTCTATTTTTAACCCTTATCTTTCAAGTTTATCACAGTACTGATCCTGAACCAGATGAAATCCCTATAGAATTTATTATAAGAAAGAATGTAACAAGTGGTTTTTACCACTGAATGATAATAAAGTAAATCTTAAAGATTATATGATAGAGATTATATGTATTGAAAGCCACCTTTAACTAGATGCTAAGAACAGGACTTTTGTCTGATATTACTCTGCCATTCTGGAGATGAAGATATTGTGAATGGAAAAAAAAATACATAAGAACTGACTATGACTATATTTTCTATGCTTGATCTACATAAAAGGACAACTTACTGCCTAGATAAAAACACATGAACTTCCTTCTTTTAAAGGCTCCTGGTCCGTTACACTCAGAAAGCACCACAGGTGTCAACTCCGACTCTCGTGAGCACTGCAAGAAAACTAGGACTCGTGGGAACAAAATGCTGCAAACTCCCTCAGTCAGAAAGGCTGTCCTGTACCGAAAACTATGTGAGTCTTTTAAAGGTTGATAGTGAGCAGTGTAAAAATTCATTGACAAAGTTAATTTTCAGAGCTATGGTTACCCTAATGTGCATGTGTATGATACAGTAGTGGCAACCAGAAATGGGTTACTTATATTATTGTATTAAAATTAGGATTTAGATAAGATCACAAAAATATTATCTTGCTTTTAAATATCCATGAATTTCCAGTATTCTTTCCTGGCATTTTTCTCATTTTTACTTTCTTCAGAGTTTCTGTTTTATGTGTTGTTTGACTGTTTCCTTCCCACTGCAAGACATAACAAGGCTGTATCATCCCAAATTGTTTTCATTTTTCTTTCTTTCTTTCTTTCTTTCTTTCTTTCTTTCTTTCTTTCTTTCTTTCTTTCTTTCTTTCTTT
>PVKA01005438.1:13846-52842 GCA_004027165.1 Ctenomys sociabilis | reverse complement strand
CCTCGCTTTCTGCTTTCTCCCCTGTTCTTCAGCTGGCCCTGATCCTGAACTGGATGTGTGTGTTGCATGAGAAGACACCAGTGAGTGAAAGAGTCACCAAGTGCTGCACAGAGTCCATAGTGAACAGGAGACCATGCTTTTCTGCCCTGGAAGTTGATGAAACTTATGTTCCCAAAGAGTTCCATGCTGAGACCTTCACCTTCCACGCAGACATATGCACACTTCCGGAAGAGGAGCAGAAGATCAAGAAACAAACGTGAGGGGTGTTTTATCATCACCTGGGATTGTAGTTTGGAGAGTGAGAGACACCAGTTGAAATGATAAATTTTATCAAGTACTGATTATGTTAACTTATTTAAGTGTTGAACTATTAAACTGATAAAAGTATTGAGAATAAAAAAATGGCTATTTTCTTAGTGAAAAAACTAGATAACAATCTTATCTACAAGTTATTCAGAGTAGCACTGCTCCAAACTCCACAGTGGAATGAGATCATAGGCCACATCCAATGGGAAAAATTGAAAAATTAACTATCAATTTGTGAGAGATAGCAAATCAGCTATAGAAATTCTAAGCAAAAATAGTTACTTTAAGCTCATTCAGTGGTGAACACAAGTGAGACAAATATCTGAAATGTGACTTTTGAGAATAATGCTTAGGTAAAACCACATAGAAATGCAAGTTTTGAGCCTTGCTTCTCTACTGTTGCCACAAGGGGTTACAATAGCATTGGAATCTAGCAACAGAAAGTTGCTGTCATTTCTGGTGGCCTGAAGTCTGATCATGGTTCAGACTTTAAAATAATACCATTGCAAAACCTATGTTGTATCTACAGTACTTTGTCTCCTCTCTCTGTTTCTGTCTCTCTCTCTCCTCTCTCTGTCTGTCTTTGTCTCTGTCTCCCTCTTCTCCCCCTCCCTCTCTGTCACTTTCTCTACAATGCCATGCCAATGAGTAAGACACACCAGCTCCACTTGCTTACATAGTTTTATTTCCTGTTGCACTGCATTATTAACTTTGAATGAGGCAAATTTCAAAAACCAAATGTGAAGATTCTTTTTCTTAATTGAGCCTTTGAGATTTTATTTGCCCTGTTCTTACACTAGGGAGATAATAGGATATTTACACATGTGGGTCTGATTTATTTCACTTATGAGTATGGTCTCTAGTTGCATCCATTTACCTATAAAGGCCTTGATATTACCATTTTTATAGCTGAATAATACTCCATTACATAAAAATATCGCATCTTTTTTTTTATCCACTCCTTGGTTTATGGGATTTCAGGTTGTTTCCAAGATTTAACTATGACAAATTACACTGCTATAAACATGGGAATACATATATCACTGTAGTATGATTTTTTCACATCTTTTGGAAAAATATGCAGGAGGAGGATAGCTGTCTAGAATAAGACCTCTGATCCTAGTTTTTTGTAAATATATCTTAGTAAAGCAAAGATACTTAAATTTTTAAAAATCATTTAAAATTCTTCGATAGATATAAAATTTAATAGGATATCACACTTGTAAATCTGAATAACGTCCAAATGCAGCCACATAGTGTTTTCCAGTGATTGAGATTGCATACAACATTGAGTGATTTGCATTACCCTACTGATCCTTACACTAGCTGTAATAGATGAATTTCTTTGCATTTTTCTTTATAGAAGTAAACTTTTCCTGCTGTTTCTTTTTTTTTTTTTTTCTGTTCAAATGCAGGGCACTTGCCGAGCTGGTGAAGCACAAGCCCAAGGCAACTGGGGACCAACTGAAGACCGTCATGGGAGAGTTCTCAACCTTCCTACAGAAGTGCTGCCACGCTGAGAACAAAGAGGCCTGCTTTTCAGAAGATGTACTGATTTGTTTTAATTTAAATGAGTCTAAATTTCTGTTTTAGTGTTTTTGATCAGTATTGGGTTATAGAATTTGTATACTGAAGGAGCTCTGGACCAGAGATCTTACTTTACATATTTTTTTTTGTAGAATTGGGGATTGAACTCAAGCCATTGTGCTTGCCAGGCAAGCACTTATGCTACTGAGCCATCTTCCTGGCCCACATACAATTCTCTTACAGAAGGACTTTAGTTCTTGGTTTCTATGTCCTGCTTTGCTGTGAGATAGTAGTAAATATTCATAATGCCTTTCCATTTTCAAATTTATGATGCTTAAGAATATAGATAAAAATATCTGTAAAGTTTGAAATCTTTTGATCAGTAGAACAATTTTATAAACATTTTCCTGCAAAGTATTAGTGTGTACTTTAACTGATATTTATAGGTTAGTGGCAAGATGTTCCATTTAAATATTCAAATTATTTGATTTTTTTCCTGTGACCTTCCCATATTCCTAAAAAATTATTTTGGGTGAGTGAATGCTGTTGAGTTTCCTTCTAGAGATTCTGGAAGTAACTTAAAGTTAATGGGTAGGAGGCATGTGAAATCACCTTACACAGTGACCACCGATAACTGTATAAATGCTATCTTTAGTCTAATAATAATGCTAACATTTTTCCAACATCTGTCATTTCTTTGCATTCAGGGTCCAAAACTTGTTGCTGCATGTCAAGCTGCTTTAGCCTAAAAGCACCATAAAAACAAATATCTCAGGTAACTATACTTTAGATTTCCAAAAGTAATTATAATTGTTATTATGGAAATAACAAATAGTGATGATTTGCCAAAAGCCACTTGGTCCAGCACCAGCCATCATTCTTGTCTTTACACACATGTATTAACATATTTAGCTTTCAAGTTAGTGGCTGCATGAATATTTGTAGAACCTGTGTGCTACAGGGCAGGCCCCTCTGTACTTGTCCAAATGGGAGAATTCACATAAAATTGTTTTCAATGGTAAAGAATGCTGGAAGCCATGTACACAAATTAGCTTATATACTAATAGATTTAAAAATATGTGCCACTTTCCAAATAGCACTTATATTTCTCCTTTTGCCTTTCAGCCTGCCCTGAGAAAAAGAGAGAAGAAGTGGAACTTACTCATCTGTTTTTCTTTTCTGTTGGTGTAAAACTAACACTCTGACCAAGGAACATAAATTTCCTTCAACACTTGATCTCTTTTCTCTGTGTTAAAATTAATAAAAATGAAAAGAATCTAGTATGGTTGTCTGGGACTATTATTTTCTGAAGGTGCATTGCCACTCTGAAAATGTAGATTCTGTGAAAATTTCAGTTTTCTCTTTTGTTCCATTCTACTTACTTATGGGTTATTGTAACCATATTAGTTAGTTTATTTTTACTTGTATAGACTTGTATTCATACTGTATGTAGTGCTCCATAACATGCTGGTAGTAGTAATGCTTTATAATATTGTTTTTAGTATGATACTTACAAAAGTTCAAGATACCAAGTTTTAAAAAGTCCCTTCCTATTCCTATTTATTTATTTTCCATGATTTTATTGAAGAACAAATAGCAATGAGACATTTTCAAGTCAAAATAATACAACACATTCAATACTTAATACATTGCATATTGATTTCATAGTGGTTATTTCTTCTATAAGGTGCATAGATGATATTTACAAACACTATTAGTGTAGATGTCTCTATTCATTGAATAAGAGAATGTAGCTGTATACCTATCTTTTTAAAAGCTGAATTATAGTATAGTTTCAATAATTAATACTTTTTATATTATTATATTCCTAGTGGAATATACAAGAAGCATACAGGATATTCTGTCCAAACACTATTAGTGCAAATCTTTCTTCTAATACAATTATGTGAAAGTAGCTGCATATTTATCCTAACTGTACTGTATATATAAACACAGAGTAGTCCTTCCTTTGTATCTCCTTTTTTTTGTTTAGTCCTGCCAGACAGGGTATTGTATTGTCATTCAATAAATATAGGTGCTTGAATTCAGCAAAACAATCCAGCACAGTCCAACAGTAGACAATAGTACTGAGTTATGTGAAGAAGTTGTTCACTAGAGCCGATTACAACTGAGCATATTATTAGGGCCTTATTTTATATACCTCGTTTTTATACTGTTCTGCTGGATGGCTAAGACTGAGATAAATCAAGACCTATATAGCAAAAAATGTAACTTTTCTATCTGATGAGGACAACCAATTGCCCTCAGGGTTTGTCTTGTAACCTTGAACCTCATTTTTTAGATCCTTTGTCAGTGTCAGGCATGTGGATGAGTCACGGCCATTGCTTGATGAATTTACTCTCTATAAAAGCCTGAGAGAAAGTTTTCTCCCCATGAGACTCTCCCCAGGCACACCATAGATCATCAGTCACCTTCCTCCGTGGCTAAATAATCTCCTTGATCAGAAGATTTGGGGCACAACAGAATTATATGATGTTACATTGCAGGCTCTCCTATGTCCTGAGTCTTCACTGACCTTGAAAGGCTAGGGCCAAAATGTTGGCTGATGTGGCAGCCCTTCCATTTCTCCAATTTTTGAACTTCAAGCAGGTTGGTAACCATCCAGAAGAGAAGCTGATGCAGTTCAGTTTACACTATCTGTCCAAATTCCTTTTAGTTGTTGTTATTCCTTTCTATTTGTATTTATTCTTTTGATTTCTTATGCTAGGGAGACTATATGATATTTGCACAGGTGGGTGTGGTTTATTTCACTTATGAGTATATGTTTGAGAGGCATCCACTTAAATATAAGTGCTTCAAGTTTATCAATCTTTATAACTGAGTAATTCTCTATTGTATAAAAATACGACATCTTTTTCTACCATTCCTCATGTGATGGGCATCTTGGTTGTTTCCAAGATTTTGCTATCACACATTGTGCTGCTATAAACATAGGTACACATATATCACTATGATATGATGTTTTCAGTTCCTCTGGGAAAATTCCCAATAGGAGGATAGCGGGCTTGAATGGGATTTCCAGTTCTAGCTATGTGAGGAGTCTCCACATTAATCTCCACAATGGTTGCACCAGTCTAAAATTCCCACCAGCAGTGGAGAAGTGTGCCCTTTCTCCCACATCCTCTCCAACATATGTTGTTGGTTAGCTTCTTTATGATATCCATTCTTTCTGAAGTGAGATGATATCTCATTGTTGTTGCATTTCATGGATGGTTAGTGATGTGGAGCAGTTTTTCATATATTTATTTGCTTCCTTATTTTCATCTTCTGAGAAGTGTGTATTCATCTCAGATGCCCATTTCTGGATTGTATCTTTAAATTTGAGGGTGCTAATATATTTTAGTTCTTTACAAATTCTAGAGAGCAGGCTTTTGTCTGAATGCTTATTAGTTAAGATTTTTTCAAAATTTGTGGGTTGTATTTTCACTTTCTTGATAATTTCTTGTGACGCGCAAAACCTTCTCAATAAGAGTTGGGCCCAGTTGTTAATTCTTTCAAATGTTTCCTGTGCAAATACATGTGTGTTCATGAACTTGTTGTCTACCCCTATGTCTTCAAGAGTTCCTCCTAATTTCCCTTCCAAGAGATTGAGTGTTTCTATTTCAATATTTAGATCTTTAATCCATTTTGACTTTGGCTTAGTGCGGCTGGTAAACTGGGGTCAATTTTTATTTTTTGGCATGTAGAAAGCCAGGTTTTCTAGCACCATTTGTTAAACAGGCTATCTCTTCCAGTAGGTTTGTTTGGCCCCTTTGTTGAAGATCAGGTGGTTGAGTGTGTTTGTAGAGGCCTCTGCATCTTCTGAACTATTCCATTGATCCTCAGGTCTATGTCATTGCCAATACCATGTTGATTTTATCACAGTAGCTTTGTAGTATAATTTCAAGTCAGGAATTGTAATGTCTCCTGCCTTGTCTTTGTTGTCCAGGATTGCCTTTGCTATTCTAGGTCTTTTCTTGTTCCAAATATATTTCAGGAACGACTTCTCTAGGTCTGGAAGGTATGTTGGTGGCAGGTTGATAGGGATTGCATTAAATCTGTGCAACATTTTTAGGAGTATGGCCATCTTCATGATGTTAGTTCTTCCTATCCAGGAGCAGGGAATATCTTTTCATTTTCTGAAATCCCCTATGATCTCTTTTCTTAAAGTACTGTAATTATCTGTGAGAAGATCTTTGACTTCTTGGATAAGTGGATTCAAAGGTATTTCATTTTCCGTGGTGCTATTGTAAAAGGTATTGTTTCTATAGTTTCCCTCTCAGTGTCTTTGTTATCTGTGTAGAGAAATACTATTGACTTTTGAATACTGACTTTGTATCTTGTTATGCTACTGAACTGGTGTATCAATTTTAGTAGCTTCTTGGTGGGAATTTTTGGGTCCTCCAAGTAAAGTATCATGTCATCTGCAAATAATGATAATTTAACTTCTTCTTTACCTATTCTTATTCCTTTTATTTCTCTCTCTTGTCTAATGGCTCTAGCTAATGATTCCAAAACTATATTGAATAAGAGGGGTGATAGATCACATCCTTGTCTTGTACCTTATTTAAGAGTAAAAGATTTCAATTTCTCCCCATTTGGAATTATATTAGCCATTGGGTTGTCATAGATGACTTTTATCAAATTGAAGTAGAAGCCTCCTATTCCAATTTTCTATAGGACTTTGAAAATGAATGAGTGTTGGACTTTGTCAAAAGCTTTTTATGCATCAATGGAGAATATCATGTGGTTTTTAGTCTATTATTGCAGTCTATTAAGATAGTGTATTACAATTATAGGTTTTTGAATACTGAACCATCCTTGCGTCTCTGGGATAAATCCTGCCTACTCATGGTGTATGATCTTCTTAATGGTATGCTGTACTCTATTTGACAGGATTTTACTGAGGAATTTTGCATCTATGTACATGAAGGAGATTGGCCTGTAGCTCTCTTTTTTCATTGTGTCTTTCTCTGCTTTTGGAATCAGTATAAAACTTGCCTCCAGGAATGATTTTCAGAGGACCACTTTCTTTTCAATTTAATTGAAGAGTTTGAGGAGTGTAGGGATTGTATCTTCTATAAATTTCTTGTAGAATTTGGCTGTGAATCCATCAGGGCCTGGACTTTTCTTTGTCGGCATTTTCATTACGTCTCATATTTCATTGGCTGTTAATGGCTTATTGAGATTAGTTATATGTTCTTGATTCAGTTTTGGTAATTTGTACCTTTCAATGAATCTGTCCATTTCTTCTGTGCCTTCTATTCTGTGAGCTAGATTCTTACATTTCTCTTATATTAAGATTATCAAAGTAGCTATGGACAATTTTCTGAATTTCCACTGGGTCTCTGGTGATTACACCCTTTTCATTCCTTATTGCTTGTATTTGAATTTTTATTTTCTCTTTTTGAAGAGGTTAGCTAGAGGCTTATTGATTTTATTTAGTGTTTCAAAGAACCAGATTTTTGATTAATTGATTCTTTAAACTGTTTTCTTCATCTCAAATGAACTAATTTCTGTATAATCTTTATGATTTGTTCCTATCTTTGGGCTCTGGGTTTGGTTTGCTCTTCCTTCTCTAGATGTTGGAGGTATAGTATTAGCGTATTTATTTATTCCCGTTCTGTTTTCCTAATGTGTAAGTTCATAGCTATGATTTTCCCTCTAAGAACTGCTTTTATCGCATCCTATAAATTCCTGTATGTTGTGGTTGAATTTTCATTGAATTGTAGATATTGTTGAATTTCCTGTTTAATTTCTTCTGTGACCCATTGATTGCTGAGTAGGGTGTTGCTTAATTTCCATGAATTTAGCGTGTTTTTCTGGTTTCTTTTGTCGTTCATTTCCAGTTTCATTGAGCTGTGGTAGGATAATATGCATGGGATAATTTTTGTTTTCTGGCATATGCTTAAGCATGACCTATGGACTAGTATGTGTGTTTTTTAGAAAATGACCCATGTGCACCTGAAGAAGATGTATATTCAGCTGTAGTTGGGTGAAACAGTCTGTGTATGTTTGCCAAGTCCATTTGTTCCAAGCTCTGGTTCAGTTCTGCTACTTCCTTGATAATTTTTTGTCTGGTTGACCTATCTTGTTGAGATAATGGTATATTAAGGTGTCCTGTTGAAATTATGGTCTTGGAAATTAGATTTTTCATGTTTATTAAGATTTGTCTTATATAGCTGAGTGCTCCTGTATTTGGTGCATAGATATTTATGAGTATTACCTCTTCCTCTTGAATTTTTCCCCCAAGCAATATATAATGGCCTTTTTTATTTTGTTCAGTCCTTGTTCGTTTGAGGTTGAGACTGTCTGAGAAAAGAATTGCTACCCCTGCTTTTTTCTGAGGTGCTTGGGCATGTAGCATTGTTTTCCATCCTTTCACTTTGAGCCTATGAATGTCTTTTTAAGTATGTTTCTTGTGTATAACATATTGTTGGATTTTGTTTTCCTAATCCATTGTGCCAGTCTATTTATCTTAATTGATGAATTGAGTCCATTTACATTGATAGTTATAATTGAGATGTGTTGACTTATGATGACATGTTATTTACCTGCTGTTGTTTACTCATTTGTCCTACTTAGTGGGTTCCTTCTGTTCTCATTTGTGGAGTTCTGGTCATTGTGATCCTTCCCTAGATAATCTTTCTGTAGCCTGTGTAGGGATGGCTTTGTCATCATGAAATTCTTTAGTTGTTCTTTGTCATGGAACTATTTTACTTCTCTATCAAACTTGAAAGAGGGTTTTGTAAGGCATAATAGTCTGGGCTGAAATTTGTTTTCATAGAGGACTTGAAGTACTCTGCTCCATGCTCTCCTTGCCTTCATGGTTTGTGAAGATAAGTCACTGTAATTATGACAGGTTTTTCTTTGAATATGATCTGCTTCTTTTCTCTAGTGGTTTTCAGTGTATTAGTTTGTGTTGGAGCTCTGAGATCTTGTCTATTATATGTCTCCATGTGTTTTTGGTTGGGTTGAAGTCATTTGGTATTCTGTTTGCTTCAGTTACCTGAATGTTAGATTGTTTCCTCTTATTTGGGAAGTTTTTTGCTATTACTCCTGCCTATATTCTTTTTATATTATTTGTATTAACTCCTTCTTTCTCATTGATGCCTATTAGTCTCACATTGTTCATCTTGGTAGCATCTTGCAGGTGATGGATTATTTTTCCCTGCATCCTCATTGTTTTTAAGAGATCCTTTCTCACCTTCTCACTAGCTGTACCAGCATCTTCAAGATCTGAAACTCTGTCTTCGCTTTCACTCATACGGTTTGGTAGCCTTGTGATTTAGATTTTAAGCTCTATATCTCTTTGACTTTGCTTCATGTGATCTATTTATTTCCTGTGTTGCTCATCCAAAGAATCTGTCATTTTTCTAATCTCCTCTATTTTTTTTTTAGTAATGTATTCTTTAGAAGTAGTTATCAATTCTTTTAATGCAGTTTTTTTTTTCAAATTGGGTTTCCTCCATATATGTCCATATTTGAGTTTTTACTTCAGATGCTATGATTTCAGAGATTTCTTTTTTTATTTCAGAAATTAATTCTGCTTTGATTTCCTCTTTACTTTTCTGCTGTTGTTTCTTTGCTTGTGACACTGGTAATTCATACATTTCAGCTGAGCTAAATGTATGCTCTTGTTCTGGGTGGGCATTGGGTTTTCACCATATGTTTCTGGATTTGATTTATTACTTCAGATGGTATGTATTCAAATATTTCTTTTTTGTTTCAGGCCCTAATTCTGGTCTGAGTTCCTCTATACCTTTCTGCTATTTTTCCTTTGCTCCTGACTCTGTTAATTGTTCTTTTCAGCTGAGCTAGTGTCCTCTGTACTTATCATGGGTGGGCTCGAGGCCTGAGGTTGTATTTTGCTGCTTTTCTTTGTCATTTTGTGCAGCACTGACCTCTGACCTTTGGTGTTCGAGGCCTGAGATTGCATTTTGCTCCTTGTCTTTGTCATTTTGTACAGTACTGACCTCTGGCCTTTGGTGTAGAGCTTTGGTGGAGTTATAACCTTAGCACCTAATGAGATTTGCGTGCAGATCTATTAAGTTTGAGTTTATCCTGGTATGCCTCATCTGGGTCTAGATGTTGTATTCTGTTCCTTTTGTTGTAGCCCTTCGAAGGGAACCTGTTGTGATCCTCTGGCACAATAGAGAGCCTGTGGTGCTTCTCTGTTGTGGCTCTGGCCCAGGGAGCACCAGGGAGTGCAGAAGCTCTCCCACACACTCACTGGGCCTGGAAGGCCTGGATCGCTGCCAAGAAAGTCTCTGCAGTTCTCAGTTGCTCAGCAGCCTTCGGGGCAGGATCTCTGGAGTGTTCTTCCTGGAGGCATGCAGGGAAGCTGAAAGTTCCGGGCTGGGGTGACAGTGCCTAGAGAGTCTCAGAAGTTCTCACTTGCTCGGCGGGCCCCCAATTCCTATTTATATAACACACTCACTCAATCCACTCCTTATGCCCTTGAAATCTCTGTATTGACTCACACTGAGGTCTCTGACTTTAATCCAGAACCACCAAGTTCACTCTAGCCTCCTTCCTTTCCTACTTGTAACTGTCTTCTTTGACAGTAAGAACTTATTTCCTACTAAATCTACCTTCTACTTATTTGTTCAGTCCCATGATAAATGTGAAGAACCATGTCTATGAAAACCAAATTTACTAAATGGAGTACAACACTTGTATACAGTTCATGTTGCCTATAGTATTATATAATTGTCTTCCGTATTGTAATTTTTAGGATAAATGTCATTTCACAAAGTTGTTTAGATCAGCTCCATTTCCCCTGCTCTCTTCAGTGACATTATGATAGTATTTGGGAGAACACATGTGCACACAATGAATTTAGTCTGACTTTTGAGAGTCTTGGCCTAATTTGATACATGGGTATATTCAGCACCTCCATCTTGTGTTTTAAGAGAGTAGCCTGTACACAGGGCATCAAGGTTTCAGGATGATGGCAGATGGCCTCTACCACCCACAGTGGTCACTCCTATCTCCACAAATGTCTATACCAAATATGTTGCTCAACTCTTCCACAGTCTAAAGAGACCACTGACATGCCTATCGGTAGGCCCTTCTAGTTTACAACCTCTCTTGCCTTCATTGCTGTCATCATATGGTGTTTCCGTGTCTGGGCCTTAAGCCCTGTGACTACCCCTTTAGCATGTGACCATTCTTCTTCCTTCACCACAGACCCATCACCTTTGCCTTGGGCAGCTCTGTCAGGCAGGAGTGTGACAAGCCAAGAATGAGATCACATTCTAGAATTGCAGTGATTATGGACTAATTGTTCAGAAGAAAACAAGCTTAGAAGATGTATCTTTCTGTATTTATGCTAAGTAAATCTGAGAGATAAATTTAACACAACCAGACACTTGGCACTTGTAATTGTCCTCAAAGAAGCCCAAGGTAACAAATTAGAGATCACTGGAAACCTAAATTCAGGGTGACACAATCAATAGTACAGTGTTATAAATAGTGATGTGACCATAGTTAAATTAAATAAATGGTGATAGAGAACTGAGAAGATTTGTCTTTACCAATAGGAATAGACTCAAAACAGCTGTGAAGTAATGAATAATAATAACACTACTACCTTTTTCTTGGATGAAAAACACAAAACTAACCTAGAATAAGATCCTTTTGACAATAAACATATTACAATCATACACAGCATCATAATTGCTCAGTCAAAAACAAACTGTACCTGCGGTGTGCTTCCATGACTATCAGAACACTGAAAAATTCCTCTCACCTAGTAATGTTGTGGTTGCTGCAGCATCACAGTACAATCACAAAAACTGAGTCACAGAATCCTGATTAACTGGAAATCCAGACTAGCAAGTATAGTAAAGTGAACTTTACACAATTTCAATCATGGAAATTTGTGCTATGAGACAGTAATCATCATTCATTTTATTTAATAATGTGAAATAATGAAAATTTCCCTCAAATTAAAGCACATTAAGAGCTAAAGATTTAAAAATTTAGTGATGATGGTGTTACTTTTGCATTACTGTAATTAATCTATGATCCTTCAAATTCTCACTCTTAATCTCTCTCTGTCTTTCACCCTCTCATAACTAATGATTAATAGACCAATACCTGCACAGCACCAAAGAAAAGTGCTTTAAGCATGTAAAGATATATCTTGGAAAGGAAGAATCTTCTAAGCTATGAAAGATTTGTAACATTTAATAAAATGTTATACATAATGGTTGATGCATAGGTGGAATAATAGCTGTTTCTTTCCATTTTATTTAATTCATGTGAACCTTACAATTTCTTCAATGCAAGACTATAAATACTTCCTGTTTAAACATTTTTCACTTTAAAATATTGCATACAAATTAACTCTGTCTTCACTTGTGACAGATTATTGGCCTAAGTTGATACGAGGGTAATTCAGCACCTCTATCCTGTGTTGAATAGAGCAGCCTGTACCAACACAAGGCACAAAGGTGTCAGACTGGTGGCAGATGGCCTCTGCCACTCGTATTGGTCACTTCTGTCTCCACAAATGCTATATCAAATATGTTGCTCATCTGTTCTATAGTCTAAAGAGACCATTGATATGTATACCTGTGGTTCTGAGTTCCCTAATTTCTTTCTTAATTTACCTAGTAAGCTAATATTTTGACCAGAAAGTAGGGTTTCTGAAATGCTGGTCTTAATAATTGAATTAAGGAGTAGTGTCACTGGGTAGTAAGCAGCTGTAGAGACTTGGCATGCTATAACAGAGCAAAGGAGTCCTTGCTATTTGTGTGAGGAAAATGTCAACCACTCCATAATTTGCTTGGTGATTTGAAGCACCTCAGAACTGAGCAGCAGGAATCACAGTGTTGTCTAGTGATGAAACAGGCAGATCCACACTCTGATGATGGTAACACACATCTTTGAGCGTGGTGCGAGGCTGCAAGCAATAGAGGCAGTAAGCTGCAGCAACTGTCAAGAAGAATATGTATCAAAATAATTTTTTCTATACTATGAGAAAGACAATCCTTTGATTATAAAAGTTACAATGAGAAAAGTTATCATACAACACCACAAATAATATCTTTTTAAAAAATGTATTTAGTGCAGGATGTACAGGGTCTCATTATACAGATTAAACTCATAGTGATCCTCCTGTGACAGGGGTGTGCAACTATGCCCAGTCTCAATGGATGTCTCAGCACAGCATGCTGGGGATTGAACCCTGATCCCTGTGTCTGCCTAAGAAGGAATTCAGTCTGCTGAACTATCTGGCCAGCCCTCACGAACAATATCTTGGTATCAGTTCCACCAATTATTCCTGTTGCCCGTAGCTCTTCTGTGTGGTAAACTCGAACTACAAATGAAGGCCACACTGACTCAGATAAGGAGAAAAGCATCGTGTTGAGAATGGGAGTAGTACATTTGTGAGACTATAGAAAAAGCTCACAAATTTCTAGGCCCCACAGAATGATAGAAAGCACATATATTGTTCTCTTTCAGACACATTAAAAAAAAGTCCTATTTCTTCTAAATAAGTAGGACTTAATTGGAAATCAAGTTTCTCTTCTGCTAAGGCAAGATTTGCTTCAAAATAATAGACAAAAATACTAGCTTTTAAATTGATATTTTCTATGAGAAGAAGGTATATTCGTAGCATGAGCATAGGCAGGGAGAGAGAAGAATCTGCTCAGGCTGCCATAAACAATACTGAAGATTAGATGATGTAACAACAGGAATTGATTGTCTCCATTTGGGGGGCTGGAAAGTCGGAGTTACAGTTTTGATGAAGAGCTTATCCCTGGCTTATCCATGGCCTCCTTCTTACTGTATCCTCACAGGCTAGACAGATCAAACTGCTGTCTTGATATGCAGGAACAGATCTTACCTGCAGGCCCAGCCATTACTGCCTCTGAGTGCTACCACGTCATGGGTTAGGACTTCAACACATGAATGGGAGCGGTGACAACATCAAGTCCACAGTAGCATGTGAAGTCTCCGGAAAATATAGCGACCTTTCGGAGTCATGCATAACAATGGATCATCACTTGGCATTGCTCAGCCCTGAGGCTTGAATGGATGAGGACACCCAGAATTCATGTCATGCTCTAATGGCTACGGTGAGGGTAAGAAATAGCACACTTTGGAACTGAGTAAGTCATGGTGACTCTGCGCCTTTACAAATGGATTAGTGCTCTCATAAAAGAGGTCATAAAGTGTCCCAGTCTCTTCTGTAGTTTTCTTCCCTACAGGGACGTCTAGATGGCACTATGAAGAATGTTCATAGAACAGGAACATAATCTGCAGGTGCTTTGATCTTGGACTTTCTAGCTCCAGAAAAGAGAAATATATTTCTAATTTTTATAAATTACCAAGTCTCAGTTATTTTGTTAGCAACACAAGCATACAAAGGAAGGGGAGTATCTAGCAACTATGGTGATGAGAATATAAAGTCTTCTGATGGCTTTTGTTATTTCTTACATATGTCATTATTGTTACAGAAGATGGGACAAGAAGAAGGACTCTGAACCATCACAGGAAAGGTATGTAGGAGGGACTGTGTCTGTGCCAGCCATTGTCCTACAGCTTTTAAGACATGCTCCCAGTATGCAGTGTCTCTTTCAAATTCTTTATAATGTATTTGAGTATGTGGATGGGTTTTGTGTTTTAAGGACCCAGGACCAGACTATCACAAGCACCAACTCAGGTAAGGACAAGGGCTGTTAATGGAGCATAGTTTTTTATTCGTTCATGGAATTTATTTTCTAATTGACCCTTCACTGCTTTCTGTAGCTTTGCCTGACCCATATTGATGTCTTTGTTCACCTACTAACCTTGACAGACTTCTGTCCTTTTAAGTTTGGTGGGCAGATCAGTTTCCTAATTTGACTCTGACCCCTCTCAGTTTGTTCCTGCTACAGAAAGAGAAAACATGATTTTTTTTTTTCATTTTAAAAACCAAAGTAAAATCCCTTTGATGAAAGAAATGGTCTTTTTTTTTAAGCAAATGCGAAACATGACATCTAGTGTAGAACATGATCTAAATGAAGTCAAATTACACAAAGGGAGGGATCATTTGCTGTACTTAAAATCAGCAAGAGGGCATACAAAGGTCAGGACTAGATGAGAAAAGATTAAGCAAGAAAGAACCAAGCACAAAGAAGGTTGGTTAGGCTTGAGTATGAAGGGCCTACTTGTGTTTATACAAGTAAGAAAAGACGTTCTATGTTTGATTACTAGTTATATGATATAAAATTGTTTGAGGTTCTTTGATTGTGGATAGGACATATGTAGCTTGAACAGAGAAGAGACAGCAGATAAAGGTACAAGAGAATTTAACAGCACCAGAGAATTATAACTAAAGAGGTCAAGGGTAAGTGCAGGAAGTCCTTTGGGTCCCAGACTTCTTAGACTTATGGAAGCTGTATTGGTGACAATCCTGCTTTCTCCTGTTAAATGGAATGAGTAAATCTTAAGGGACAGAAGGACTTTATTGGGATGAAGGACCTCTGGACATCTATTCTCCTGATAGCTGATCATATCTATTCTATGGTATTCATTTTAAGCTCTGAATACAAGAATTACTGGTTTCCTCTCAAGACCCTAGATACTTCTTGCTTTAAAGATCTATCCTGAGGCCTCCAGACATGAATATTAGAGAAAATATAAATACAAGCATTAATGTAGTGTATTAATATACATTAGTATATTAATGTATTAATATAAGCACAAGCAGTAATGTTCAATGTCAGGAAAATATAGAGCTGTGTCATTCATTTGTGCCAATGAGTGAAGACAGTCAGTGAATAATTACACATCTGATTCAGTGCAGTTGAATTTCTAGTTATAAAGATCGTGCTGTGTGGCACTGAGCACCACAAGGGTCACAAAGATGAGTCCCTGAATTCAAGAAGTTAACTGCCTAGGAAAAATTACATAGTTTACAACTGACTGATATAAAATAAAATAAAATAATTAATGAGAAAACAACCTAAAAAGTGTTATAGGTTATCAAAAGTAAGAAGGCTTCCTCTAAGGAAGGAGTGATAAAAAAATACATGTGTGGAGAAATACTTGTGGTAATACAGTGTGGTACTGTTTTTACAAGCATTGATGGGAAAGAGGCCTAGCATTTCAGAAGCACATTTTCAAATTAGCTTCCACTCACGACAACACAGAAAAGAAAGAAGTGGTGTCCTCCAAGAGTGAGGTAGAGAAGGCATTTCCACATGTACTGCTCAGTTGTTTTGAGAAAGAATATATCTAATATCTTACATTAAAGCAGTGCTACTAATGATAATAATTAGTGTTGTCTTTCAAAAAAAGCCCATGTAAACTATAATTTCATCTATAAATCAAA
Organism: Ctenomys sociabilis; assembly: GCA_004027165.1. Classification (NCBI taxonomy): domain Eukaryota; kingdom Metazoa; phylum Chordata; class Mammalia; order Rodentia; family Ctenomyidae; genus Ctenomys; species Ctenomys sociabilis. The sequence continues at coordinate 36,677 of PVKA01005438.1, read as the reverse complement.
ATAGTCCTTAAAGGACTCTCTCTCTCTCTTTTAATTTTAGGGTAGAGTCTACAGGATGTTCAGGGTCTCACTACTAGATCTGACTCAAAGATCCGCCTGTTTACAGCCCCTGAAAAACTGGGATTGCAGGAGCACACCACCGCGTTCAGTCTCTTTCACCTGCTTACATGGCTACAACAACCTTTTAGAAGTTCTGACCTCCAGCCTCCTTCCCCTTAATCTTGATCCAGGAAAAAGAACTATTGAAACACCCCTAAACCTCTGCACTTGGAGCTCAAGGATGCTATTCCATGCAGACGTGTTGATGTGCCCACAGTGCTTCTGAGAGGGGAGCTTGGTTATTAATTACACTGAGTCAACAGGCACAGGCCTAGACTGTTTGGATAAACTGATCACCCTGCCTGAAAGCTAATACAGCCCAGAGTGGACATATATTCAGTTACTAAATCTTTTAACTTGGTCTCATTCCTATTGCTTACTTTTATACATACCTCTTCGCATCAGCACTGCTGTCGTCCAGGCTGCTACTGGAACATATTCTTAGCAACTTCCCTTTGCTCTCTTTAATAGAAGCCCTGTCCTTTTTGTAACAATAGAGGCAGTTTCAAAATGCACAGTTGTTATTGGCTCCCTTTTGTGGTGCCCTGTTGCTTTAGTGTGAGGTATAGACTTGATTTAAATAGGTGCTATTGATTTGGCAAAAATTTCCTCTGCAGAACAAGTTCTCCTGTCTTTAAATCTTGTGTTTGATGGAAATAGCATTTCCCTTCTTTTCTTAAAGGTGTGCTCTTCCTTACCATGGGCCTTTCCATTGCAGTCTACATACCTTCTGTCCCACCTACACACTGACATACTTTCTGTCCTCCCTCCTTATCTGCTCTACCTCCAATTTTGCTTAGGTCTATCCTTCAGTGTTAGCTTTTGAAACCTTCCTGTCCTCGCCTACATGCCAGGTGCTCCTCTTACCCTGGTATCACAGTTGCATCATTCCATTTGGTGTTCCTGGTGCAGTAACCTGGCTCTCCAGTCAGATGGGAGGCTCAGCAAAAGGACAGGTGATATTGTGTGTTGTTGATCATTTGCAGCAAAGAACAGTTTTGGCATACAAACTTAACATTGTTTTGGATGAATAAATAAACCCTCATGTGGAGTGGTACTCGAGTTCAGGTCCTGTTCTGAGATATTTATACATATTAATTTATTGAATGTTCACTTAATTATAAGGAGATATTCTTAACATCATTTTGTATAGGATGAAAATAAAGCACAGGAAAATTAAATAACTCATTCAAAGTCAGGGAGCTAATAAGTGACATCGTAAAATTCAAACCTTGATCCCAAATCCATAGGTTTAGCTATGACATGAGGTCACTGCTCTGATCATGGCCTGGGATAGCAGAAGCCTGCTGGGCTGATGTCAGAAATTAAAGTATGACACAAAGCCAGTGGCATATCAGAGAAAAGATCCAAGTGAGACCTGGGAGGACAGGAGCTCAGTGTTGGAGCTGGAAGTTGACATCATGCACCTCTAGTCTGATATGTATGTGTTATTTGCAGTTATGGATTTATTTATATGTGTATTTATAATATGGAAAGAGTTATAATTTAGAAAGAGCCTGCAGGAACACTTTGATATGTTCCCCCTAACAAGCACTTATTCATTTATTATTCATTTATTCTGCTGTTGGGGGCCAAACTCAGGGCCTTACGCTGTCTAGACAAATGTTCTACCACCAAGCTAAATCCTAACTCCCTCCTCTAACCTTCTGACAAAGCAATGAAATCAAAATATCCAGTCTTATAGATTATGCATATATTAGCATAAAACTTCAAAATGTGGCTTATAAACTGATGAAGATCTCAGAGCAAATTTCCAGGAGCATGGCAGAGCTATAAACAGCAACAAATCAACCTCTGCAAGTTTCAGAATCCAGACACTGGAACATATCAAGTGGGGAAGAAAAGAAGGGAAGTTAATCCCCAAGGCCAGGAAGGATATGAAAAAAAAAAGCTGGAGTCTACAAGAGAGCAATCTCAGAATTGATGGAACCTGGGATTTGCCAAATGAAATTTCTTCCTCCACTGTAAGGTCTTGTCTTTTCATGAATGCACTCAGTACTCATTCAGCCAGGGTTGCTGAGCCTTCACTGTGGGCTAGGTGCTATGAAAGGTTTTGGATTTTCTTGTCTATTTGCTTCATAGAACTATATTTCACTGATTCATCAGTCATTTCTTCATAACTATTGCAATTGTTTTCATATATTTGAGTACAATCCCTGTTCAGGAACAGGAGAACTTTTACCTCATGAATACTGCTCTGGAAAGCAAATGGTTGGAAAAGTCAGAAATACCTCTGACTTTCTGGTTGAAAAGTGTACGAACAAGGCCTATTCCTGATAAGGTACAGATTGACTACAGAAACCCGAAATGGGCAAAACCAAAAATGTATTATTTAATAAGGAGTCTGAATTGGTCAAATAATGTGTTTAGTGACCGACTTATGATAGGCATTGCATTGATATTTTATGGAAAAGCCTACAGGGTGTTCAGGGTCTCACTACTAGATTGGACTCATAGTGATCCACGTGCTTACAGCCTCCCAAGAGCTGGGTTTACAGGTACGCACCACCACGCCCAGTCTCAATTGCTGTCTCAGTGCACCCCGGGGGTAGGCAGCACAGCAGGCTGGGAGATCAAACCCCTGGCCCCCTGCACCTTCTTGTAGGCACTTTAATCCACTGAGCTATTTGACCAGCCCTTATGTTGATATTTTTAAAAAATTGCTGTTTTTAGTTGAGTTGAATATTAAGTCTGGAGTCTTTTAAAATTAGGTTAAACTTTTAATTGGAACAGAACTAATGCTGCAATTAAAGGAAAAACTACTATTGAATATTTTGTAGTTTGAGAGAATATTTGTTTTATTTGTAAAATAAAATAAATTTGAAAGATTTCCCCCCTTTTTTCCACTCAGAAGAGGTCTCTGTCCTTGAACATAAAACACAAATAACTCTCCTGCTGCCAATTATTAACAAATCATCCCATTTTCACCCTAAGGAATAAGGAATGGATATACCAACAAAGGTTACTAGTTAACAGGCACTGGCTGCGGAGGGTATAAGAGAATCGCAGCCGGGCTCACCACACGGCTTCCGCTGCCGACAGCAGTGAGATGACCACAGCCATGAAGTGGGTGCCGCCCATGATCTTCGTTTTCCTACTACCTTTTACTGACTCCAAAACATTGCATAAAAATGCATATGGAATAGGTGAGATACTTTGTGTTGTTTGCCTTTTCTCTATACCAAAATTTAAGAATTTGCAATTATCATTTGTCTTGAATTGTGCATCATTCGATTGTCCCACAGAGGAAAAATATTCAATGGGTGGTTATATTTAAATGAAAGGAAAATTAATAATTTTACAAGAGGTTTGCAAAATCATTGTAGTACTTATGCTCACTGGATGATTCAGACATTCCATGTTGAATTAACTTTTGTAGAGTATTTAGTTGGTAAGTATACCAACATTACACACACACACACACACACACACACACGCACACACTCTCACGCTCTCACACACACCCTAGGCCAGAACACAGTCTCCTTCACATATAGAATCTTCTGAAATTCATAAAATAAATGACACCTTTATTCTCGTTTTGGCAGTACTGGGGACTGAACTCAGTGCCTTGTATTGACTAACTTCCCAACCTGTTTTTAATTTGAAACAAGATTCCCTACATTTCCCAGGCTGGCCTCGAACTTATGGCACTTCTACCTTAGTCTCCTAGAGTGTTGGCATCACATGTGTTACACACTTTATTTTATACATCATTATTAATTCAGGAAAGTATTTGATAGTCTGAAGCTACAGCTCTGTGACTAGCATCCAGAAAGGCCAAGTGTCGTATAATTGTGTTTAAAAGGATGCCTGAAATATATTTTTATCCATTTGATTTCCAAGCCCATTTGAATATTAAAGTACAGAGAGAAATGGAAGAACTAGAAACCATGAAATGTAGAATTTAGCAATAGGTCAAATGTAAATAATACTTATATTTTTATTATTTAGTTTTCTCAAGTAGACATTCATATGTTTGGACTGGTTCCCCGCAATACCTTCCAAGTTCTAAAGTCTTCAGTTCTGACTTGACTAGAAATGCCCTCAGGCAGCAGCGCTTGCCTTCCTGCTTGTAGATGAGAGCAGCAATGCTTATGAGTGTGTTTTTTCTTCCAGCGTCCACATTGGATTCCTTCCAGTGCTCTTCTGAGATGAATTTGGTTGATGTGTAAGTTTTGCTGGGATAAATGCAATTTTAATATGCAAAGCAAGATAATTTTAACTATGCAATTAAGTGAAATTGGATAGTTCTATGAGTTTTTGGATGACAAAAGCTAATGGGAAAATTTCAGAAAAAGTTATTTAATATCAAATTACTATTGAAGAAAATTGCTACTGGTCAGTGCTTTAGATATTAAATTCTAGATTGCTTGGAATTCCATGTAGTAAACTTAATAAGATTTTCATCACTGGCAACTATGTATGAATTTAGGAATTTTCCAGTCAATACCAATAGGATTATAATATAGTGCTCTTTATTCTACATATTGTTCAAATCTTAATAGTGAACTATAGGAATAAAATATTCTATTTTGTCATTTACTGAAAAGTTTTCACTTGAGTGCTGTTGTTTCATGCACATTTCTGAAATTTTTAACAGAAAAACCTAATGGAATGTGTTGCTACTCCTGCTTTCATTCAGAAATCTGTGTAAACATTGGTTTGAATCCTGTGTGAATAACATAATTCCAGAGTAGATCTCCATCATAAGTTAGATCGAGGAGTTAGATCAAGGCAGAGGTTCAATGACTAAGACTTTGCTTACATTAGAAAAGAAATCTTTAAACAATGTAATTACGGGTACATTACACGAATGGGTTTCTGAAAAAGTGGAACTATTATTTTGTAAAATTAACATTTTAAATTTTAATAGCTGTGTACATATTCATAGGGAAAGATGCCTCCCCAAAGGGACTAACATTTTTTCCTTTTTTTTTTTTTTTTTTTTTTTTTTGCAGAATGAGGGATTGAACTCAGGCCCTTATGCTTGCCAGGGAAGCACTTATTTCACTGAGCCATCTCCCTGGCCCTAACATTTCTTTTGAGATGAATATAATATATTTTTTTAGAACAGGTCACTCTCTAAACAAGTCAGAACATAAACAGAAAACAAACTGAATTATACTTCAGAAAAATAAATTTGATGTGAGTTTGTGCCTCAAGAATTCGTGCATTTTTATTTCAGAGCTACCATATTCTTTGCTCAATTTGTCCAAGAAGCCTCTTATGAGGAAGTAAGAAAAATGGTGACTGATGTATTGACTGTAATCAAGAAGCCCGCTGGCAGTGAGCAGCCTGCAGAATGTTTAGAAAACCAGGTGAGTGAATAAAAAGTAAAATGAATTGTGATACCCTAAATTTATTCTTTCATTTTTTGTATTTTAGGGAAGGGTCTACAGGGTGTTCAGAGTCTCACTACTAGATCAGACTCATAGTGACCTCCCTGTTTACAGTTTCCAAAGAGCTGGGATTATAAGCACACACCACCACGTCCTTTCTCAATTGCCATCTCAGTGTGCTCCAGAGGTGGGGCTGGCAAGAAAGCCTGGGAATTGAAATTCTGCTGCCTGTACCTCCTTACAGGGACTTTAATCCACTGAGCGATTTGGCCGACCCCTTACCCAAAATTCAGCATGCCGAAGACAAGGTCCAGGCAAGGCATGCATTTGAGTATGTAGAGAGCTACTGTAGAATAGGAGAATATGAATAATTTGGAATTACTGGAGAATGCAGAAGAAAAACGTGAGTGGCTATTGTAACCAGATGGTGATCAAGAGCCAAAGTTCAGGAATGCAATTATCCACGTGGCACTGCACATGTTACTTCTTTAGTCTTCAGTGTTCTTTTCCATGACATCAGGGCTAATCCTAAATCCAACTCAGACCTGCCATGGACATTGGTATAATAATAGCAGAAGCAGTTAATTTTTCCAGCACACAGTGTGGTTGGCATTCTGCTAAGGACTACTATAAACACACTGATAATCTGATAATCAAGTTATCTTACATGGCACTGAGGATTTGGAATTCTTGTCCAGCAAGTCAAGAGACCTTGGCTAGTTTTTTTGTTTTTGTTTTTTTTCCGGTGGAACAGGGGATTGAAACCAGACCCTTGCACTTGCCAGGGAAGCGAGTATTCCACTGAACCATCTCCCTGGCCCCATTAGCTAGTTTTTGCTGGCAGAATTAAACTTTGTTTACAAATATTAATTCATTAAATCTTTATAATAATCCCAGGAGTTTATGCTAGCATTCCAGTTGAGGAAGCTGGCTGGGTGGTAAACTTCCTAAGGGAATCACAAAATAACAGGTGAGGTTTAAAGCAAGCCAGCTGGCTCCAGTGTTAAAGTCCTGAGTAGTTTTATTACACCACAGCAAATGTGAGGCATAGAGCACAGATTTAGGCTTGCCAGATTTAGTGAAGTAACTTTAATATGAAAAACTAATGGTCTGTTAAATCTTAATTTTACTTTTGTTTCTTTTAGCAGTGCTGTGGATTGAAATGGCCTAGTACATGGTAGGCAAACACTACACCCAGGACATACCCCTTTACCTCTCAAATTAAAAAACATTTTATTTTGAGACAGAGCTAAAAATTACCTTTCTCCTGCCTCGGCCTCCCAAAGAGCTTGAGTTGCAGGCATGAATTACCATCCCTAGCAATTCACAGTTTCAGATAAACAATGAATGCTTTTTTTTTTTTTTGCTATAAAGTTGTCCCACTATAGAAGTTCAATAAATAACTATTGATGTTTATTTTATCTCAATATAGAAGCAAACCTTCTATTGATTAGAGATATCCACCTGTGCAGTGGAATGTCTAAGGAATCCACAGGGTTGAAATGTGCTTTCCAACTGAAATTTCTGAATTAACAAAAATGTAGAAATGAGTTTTTCTACATTTATGGCTTTTCCTGATAATCTTTTACAAGTGTATACATAAATAACACAGAATATTTTCCTAATGGAAGCTTTATGTCCAATTAGGGAGGCAAAGAAATGCAACAGATTTATGATTTATCATTGTAAAGTTAAAGTTTTTTTTTTTTTTAATGTGGACTGGGAATTACAATTTTGTTTTTATTTTATTTTTTTATTGATTTTATTGATAAATAGCAATAAGGCAGTTTCAAAACAGATTAGTAGGGCAGTTTCAATAATTAATACATTGCATATTGTTGTCCTCTTAGTGGTTATTCATAGTAAAAGATGCAGACATGATATCCCGTCCTCTGTTTTTATTTTAAATTGAATTACAAACAGTACAGAATTTCAATACAAGATGATAAAAGTTAACAATGGCTATTATATTGCATGCTGTTGCCTTCCATGTAGTTGCTTAGAATTCTTAAGGTTTTAGTTTTCTGAAATCAACCAAACACTTGTATCAGGGCTTTCTTTTAAACAGGTATCAGGTATTCTTATCTGTCTGATTCTGATAAAATTAAGGTTACAAAGAAGGAAGCATAGGATTAAAGCCCTGCAAGCATGCTCGGGGGCTGGGGTGGTGGGGGGTGTTCTATCCTCTGGGCTACTGTGCCGGCCCGCCACTAAGGCTTGCTGAGATGGCAAATGAGACTGGGCGCGGTGGCACACCCCTATAATCCCAGCTCTTGGGAAGCTGTGAACAGGCAGATCACTAGGAGTCCAATCTAGTAGTGAGACCCTGAACACCCTGTAGGCCCTTCCCTAAAATACAGAAAAAAACAAAAAGAAGGAAGCATATACATTTTAATTAAATTTATAATTGTGACAAATGAAAAATGTTTCTGTTTTATCCCATCTTGAAACTTTTTATTTTTAACCAAACATTAAATTCTGGATCAACATTTTGTCATAAGAAAGCCACATGGAATGAATATTTTCTTCTGAAATATGGCTTATATAAAAAGAAAACATATATCCTGGGGCCAAATTGTTGAAAACATAAAAGGAAAAAGTAAATTAATTTAAAATTGAGAGAGATAAAATATTTCATGACCTTTTCTATTGAAAATAAAATAAATCTGTCTAATGCTCATGCTCATTATTCATTTGAAAACTAAAATTCATGCTGGCCAAATAGCTAAGCACCTGGAAGCAGACAGGGGCTGGAGGTTTAATCCTCAGCCCTCCTGTTCTGGCTCCACCCCCGGGGTGCACTGAGAGGGCAATTGAGCCTGGGCATGGTGATGCATGCCTGCAATTCCAGCTCATGGGAGGCTGAAAACAGGAGGATCGCTACGAGTCCGATCTAGTAGCAAGACCCTGACGCCCTGTAGACCCTTCTCTGAAATACAAAACAAACAAACAAACCCTAAAATTCCATTTCCCAGAAGGAAAGCAAGAACTCTGTGTTATCATTTTGACCCTAAATATATTGAAATTGTATGGGAAATCTTTGTTTTTTTTCTCTAAGTTTGGATAGTAGAAGACTCTTCATGTGTTTTACAGAATCTTTAAGATAAATTGATTGTTGTCATTAAAAGTAAGGGCTTTCTTACAGCTATCCACCTTTCTAGAAGAAATCTGCCACGATAAGGCAATTCAGGAGAAGTACAGCCTCGTGGACTGCTGCAGCTGCAGTGAGGGGGAAAGGCACACCTGCCTCCTTGCACGCAAAAGGGCTGCTCCAGCATTCATTGCACCCTTGCAAGCTCCAGACGTGTCCATTAGCTGCAAGGCACATGAAGAAAACAGGGAGATGTTCATAAACAAGTAAGGAAAACTCAAGAATACATTCATTCTGCTCGAAGTAACTTCATCCAGATCCACATGTTGATTGATTCTGTTCACCAAATTGCCTGGAAATTTAAAAAATAAAGACAGCCATAATTTAGATGGATAAACAAGGCTACCGTATTAAGCATCTAGGATGTTATAAGGACAAATGCACATGGCTCCAAGGACTGGATTAAGATCACCAGTAGCTTTTGATCTTGCTTCCTCTTCCTTTTCTTATTGCATTACTGAGGAAATTGCAGTCTAAACAGTTAGGACCACAGGGCGTGAACACACTGCCTATTCGTTTGAACCCATATTTTCTGTAAGGGAAATCAGCACCAATGGAGAGAGCCAGGGAAGCTAATTACATTCTATGTTTGAATAGTAAAAAAGAGTCCAAGATTGTGCTCTGCTTAGCTGAAGTCTGGCTTTGTGGATTCCTCGACAAGCCTGAGAAGAGTTAGTGGAAAAATCATTTAATAAGAATCATGGCATCCCTGCCTACTTCATAATAAAATCATGTGTTAGCTCTTTCATCTTCCTGATGAGCTTTAGTCAGTGTTTTCTTGACAGCATCTGAAAAAATAGAACTATGCTCCCCTGAAGAATACAGTAAAGAAAACACCCAATTTATTGCTATCACTGTTCCCTGCTGTAAATTACAGAGCCCACCTCCAAGTAGCAGTGATCTGGTTGAGGTTTGTAACTCTATGGCTCTCTTCACTTCACAGGTACATTTATGAGGTATCCAGGAGACATCCCTTCCTGTACCCACCCACCGCTCTCTCTCTGGCTGCCCGCTATGACAAAATATTTCCATCCTGTTGCAAAGCTGAAAATGCAGCTGAATGCTTCCAAGTAGAGGTATTATGTTGTACGGATATCTCAGCCAATATCTGGTCTAGCTGTGACTCAGTGAGACCAGGGTTAAAAAATGGAAATATGTTTTACGTAAAGGATGTCACTTTCAGAACACAGCATATTTCAGAGGACTGATATTCTTTGCATGAAAAAATTGAATTTGCTTGTTTTTATTAATTTATTCAGCCAATAATTATTAAAAAAGTGAGTTTAGTGGGATAAAGAAGAAAAGACCTGAAAAGATATCATGTAAGTGGAAGTTAGGAGAAAGGGGGAGAAGAGAAGGGAAAGCAGAAAAATGTTTACATTGTTCTCATGAGAACTATGGAGGCCAGGGAGATACCGCAGTAGAATAAACACTTGTCTTCCAAGCTCAAAGACCTGAGTTCAATCCCTGGTTCCACCAAAAAAGAAAGGACTGTGGTGAAGGCTTTATATTCATTATCATTTTAGCCCTTTGAATAAATTTTGGGTGTATTATTATCATCTAACAAAGAAACTTAAGTTCAGAGAAGAAAATAGTTTTCTTGGGTAGCTAGCATTATAATCGCAATGAACTCTTTGCCCCCAAAGGTCTCACAAACCTTTCCTAAGCATCGTGACTATTCTCAATGGTAGACTGTGATGTAATCTTATTTTGGTAAGTTAGCAGAAATCAGCAGCCTTCCACATCTTAAAAGTGTGTAAAAGCATACTCATTTATTCACAGCATCAAAATGTTTGGCTTTGAGATATTCTTCATAGATCTGTCTTGCATGGATACACATAAACTGAACTAAATGAATGAATAAATGATGCTCTGCAAAAGTATGACATAACTTGAGCTAGAAGCATTTTATGGAGCTTTCTGTTTTCCTGAGATTTGTGTTTCCTCAGTATTACAGTTTATAAAATACAAGCTTTCTTAACAGCTTATTTCTTCCACATCTAGGCAGCTCCAATTGAAAAAGATTTAAGAGAAAGCAGCTTATTAAATCAACATGTATGTGCAGTGATGAGAAATTTTGGACCCCGCACCTTTCAAGCCATGTAAGTCTCAGCTTTAGCTAGAGAGATGGGAGATGGCTAATGTCTGTGAAATGCTCTCTGGAGTTTCAGATTCCTCTTCCCAGGGCTGCTGTGTGTGCAGAACTCAGCCTTTGGTGAAAGCTATCACGATTAGCTCTGACTAGAAGGAATTTAAAAGACCATTCTGTTATTAAAGCTTCCCAGAAGCCTCACTCAGCTAGTACAGGGAAAAGAATTTTAGGAATTTTAATTTATAGTAGCTGCCTGCTACTGTAAGTCCCTCCCACAGTCAACCTATACCTTCTCACAAGACCATGTTTTCATAGCTCCTCTGCAAAGTAGGTCAACCTTTGTTGACAATCATTTAGAATGTGTGATTTAATAAACAGTTCTTTATGTTAATTGTGCTCCCTTCCCTGCCATAGGCTTCACTGTGTGCACTGTTGTTCCCTCTTAAAATTTTCCTTTGAGAAAGTGGCATTGGGATTTATTTCCTGGTGAGGAGAAAAATTTTAACTATATAACTAAAGTATTATTTTACTCTTTTATGATAAAATATTTCAGTGCAGGGAAACATCAGTATATGCATGTTGAGTTTGCTTGTTAAATGATGTATTAAAACATTGTACACCCAGTAAGTGAGTTCCAAATACCAAGTAAGCTTTCTTTCTGGAAGAGCTCAGATTTATCCTTTAGCTACCTTCCAAAGCTAATAGAAATTTTAAAAGGCTAATAAATGAGCTACTTTATGTTTATCCTAGTAATAAAATAGAAGTTAACATCCAATTAGAGTGACTTTCAAATTTACCTTTAGGTTGAATGTTCTAAGATGCTAAAGAGAATCTGTGTACACCAGTAGTGGAAACACCGGAGTTGCTCAAGGGCTTCACACGCAGCTCTTAAGCTCTAACGACGAAGTAGGAACAGGAGCTAGAATTTTTGCTCCTCACTTCTCATCCTGCACTCTGCGCAGGTCTTGCATGATGACATGTCAGGAATGCTCAGGCCATTGTTTTTCCTCTTTCATTTCACTGACTATCACACATCACCTGCTCTAGAGTCCCAGAAGTAGTTTTTGCTCCCAAGTGAACAATGATAATCATTTTCATGGAATTCTCTACTTCTTACTTGTGTCCCCTTTTGAATGTCCACTCATCTCAGTGGTCCAAATGCTCAGCAAGCATCATAGTGAACAACACAAAAACAGAATTCACCTCAATTCCCACGGAAAGTTTAAGGATAGACAAATTACTTTCAAACTATTTTTGGCCCTGGGTGGCAATTCACAGAACTACTGACTTTAAAGAATTAGCAAAAATGTCCAAGACCATTTCCTTTTGTTTTGAATACCACCACATTTTAGTTCTCTCTCTTTGGAGCTCTAACTGTACTAATGCAATGCGGCTGCATTTTTTTAAATTTTTTTATTGAAGTACAAATATCAATGATATGGTTTTAAGATACCTTGACAAGATGGATTTGATAAATTAATACATTGCAAACTGTTTTCATGTTTTGGTATCATAGAAGGTGCATACATGATATTATACTTACAGACATTATTATAGCATATGTCTCTCATCAGTAAATAGAGTGTAGTTGTTTGCGCATCTTATTTTTTATACCTGAATTACATCAAAGATTCAATAATTAATACTTTCTACCTTGTTATTTTCCTAGTGGTTGTCCATAGCACTAGAAGCCGGCATAATATCCTGTCCAACCACCATTAGTGCAAATCTTGCCTCTCATAGAATTATGTAGAAGCACGGCATATCTATCCCAACTGTACTGTCCATACACACACATCATGATTCTTCCTTTCTATACCTCTTCCTTTGTCTACACCTGTCAGAGATGAGCACTCCATTGTCATTCAACTAATTTAGGTGCTTGAACTCCGCTGCATTTTGAGAGGTGGCCCATATTAATTTTTAAATCCTCCCTCCCAGAACTATCACTAAACTGAGCCAGAAGTTCCCAAAAGCGACTTTTTCTGAGATGCAGAAGCTGGTGCTGGACGTAGCGCACACGCACGAGGAGTGCTGCCGGGGAAACGCACTGGAGTGCCTGCAGGACGGGGTGAGTGGCTCGCGGAGTGGGGCCGTCTCCCTTCTTTCTTTTGTCTCAGACCCAACAGAAAAGGCTCTAGCTGAGGTGGGAGCCCAACCGGGGGCCACCCAGGGAAGGGCCGGACTTCTAGGTGGTGAAGTGAGACAGTCACATCATCCTTTCGCTCCTGGGAGCCCAGGCTGCAGATGCGGTGGCCGTGGATCCTATGAATCCGCCTGTCCCCTGTTCGCTCTGCAGGATGGGTACTCACTGTGGGCTTCTTGGTGAGAGGCGCGCGGGGCTCTGGGCGTGGGTACAATGACCAGGCAGCACGACTGCTCTTGTTGGAAGGTTAGAGCTTAGCTGAAAACTGGCAGACAGGCTAGAACTGGCAGTGACCAGAATGGAGAGGAAAGGTGCGAGAGAAGAGCGCTCTTTGGCACAAGCTTTTGCCACCCAAAATGCTAGGCTCTGTCTTGGAGACTAAGCCTTAACATTCATACTTTGTTTTTCCATGACAGGAGAAAATAATGTCTTACATCTGCTCGAAGCAAGACATTCTGTCCAGCAAAATAGCAGAATGCTGTAAACTCCCCATCCTCGAGCTTGGCCACTGCATAATCCACGCGGAAAATGGCAAGACGCCCGAAGGGCTCTCCCTGGAGCTGGTCAGGTTCCTAGGGGACAGGGATTTTGGCCGCTTCTCCCCGGAGGAGAAAACGATGTTCTTGGCCAGGTGAGGCTGCCCTTCAGGTGATCTGAGCCCTAGAAAGGGGAGCTGAGGGCCAAGGATCTCAGCTGATTGTGTGGGGATGTTCGCTTTGGGCCAGAGCTGACTGGATCCAGAGGACAACTAAGGACAGGCCATGCAACCCACCTTACAGCAAGTAGGCTTTCACTGCTGCATACTTAGGAAGATACGCTTTATCTATGTCCATGACTCTGGAATGATAAGCACTGTCACCTTGTCTTGGTTAGTCCTATGAAAGTCACCATTACACTTTCAAATAGATTATAGATATTTTACACTGAGATGTCCTCATGATTAAGAATTTGCTTTTTCACTGTACATGTTAAAAAGGTTTTCCCAAAATATATCTTAATAGATAATGCTAGATAGAAAGTCTTCTTGGAGCAATGTATTTGCTATTTATTCAATATATTTTGTTTATTGAGGAAAATAAAAATGTTTAGAAACATTTGCAGAACAATAATTTAAACTTTATTTAAATTATTGTTTAATTTATCATTTACCAATTTATCATTGGTAAAGCACACCTATAATCCCAGCACTGAGAAGGCAAAGGCAGGAGAATCACCATGAATTTGAGGTCAGCAGTTTGGGCTACGTAGTAAGTTCAAGACCAGTCTGAACTACATAGTAAGACCCTGCCTCAATTACAAACAAAACAAACAAACCATCAAATGGATAAACAAAACCAGCAGTCTTCTGTAATATTATTAGTAGATTACGTACTTCTATTTCCCTCTAAGAGAAGCGAGCAGTCAAGTTAATACACTTTCCTTTATTTGAAGAACTATGGCTTGTATTGATGGTTTTGCTATTTATAGAATTCAAATTATATTTGATGTCCAGCTTTATTTATTTGATAAATATTGATAATATTTATTGATTTCTATACCAGTATATCAATAAACATTTTTAAACTTTTCCCTTTTTCTCTCTCCTTTTTGATTTATACATACACTCATTTTGTCTGAATCCCAATAATTTATGATACTTTTATATACAAATTTTAGTTTTATTCATGAATATTCACGAAGACATACTGAGCTTGCTGTCTCAATAATACTAAGAGTTGCTAATGGATATCATGAGCTACTGGAGAAGTGTGTCCAATCTGAAAATCCTCTTGAATGCCAGGATAAAGGGGTAAGTTGCTTCAGAATATTTGAAAGAATTTGATAAACTAGATTAATGATCATCCACTAAAAGCACTAATTGGTTGGAGGGGATAGCTCAGTGCTTAAGTCCTAGTCTGCTGTGTATGAGGGCCTGGATTCCATCCATAGCAACATAATCAATCAACAAACAAATAAATAAACTATTTGAAAGCATGCAATTATAACTATAAACTTTTGAAAGCATCCAATTTTAACCAAATAGTTGGCCAGTTACATCTGTGAATTGGCAATCTAGATATTATGTAACTAATGACTTACTTAGAAATAAAAATATTGACCAAGAAGGTTTTTGAAGCACAAAATAAATACTTTGTTTTTGGACAGCTTTATAAAGATAAAAATTTTGTTCAGAAAGAACAGTTGCCTTTTATCATGAAATTGAGTTCTGCCACCAAATAATTTTGATGATTCACAAAATTTTATTTAGTGTCTATTTACTGTAATTTTCAAAATTCATGCTTTACTATCTTTAATGTTTAGGACACTTCTAAGAGTAGTTATGTGATAGAATAAAAAGATTGATTGATTTTTATATTCAAAGTTATATGATCACAAAGAGAGAAAAATGTTTGCAATACTGTGCTTTCAGGAGCAAGAATTGCAGAGGTATGTCCAGGAGAGCCAGGCAATGGCAACCCGAAGCTGTGGCCTTTTTCAGAAACTCGGAGAGTACCACCTGCAAAATGCGTACGTCCTTTAACAGCTTTTTAGTGACTACCTATTGTTAACAGACAGAGGAAATATAAATCTAAAGTACAGAACAATGGTTTCTTCTGGTTTAGCCCCTCCTGGGTAGAGGTCAGAAATTTGATGACTTGGTTGTCCCCCAGAGAAGGTCACCTCCCTCTTCTTCCTTGTGGCAATGGCAAGAAAGGCCTGTAGAGGCTGGCTGAAGAACTGGCTACAGAGTCCCCAAACCCTGCAGATTTTTGTAGTGAGGGTGTTCACTCTGCCCTAACTTGTCACAGTCAAAATACCAGGAGATGACAGAAACTGAGGCCGGAAGTTGAGGATGGCCTCCTTTTCCTCTCCATCAGGACAGACTGGGTGATGGGCACAGAAAGCAAGACTCAGAGGTGTCACATCTCAGAGCCTGGGGCAAATGCTTTGTGTTTTCTGATGCCAGATTGGGTCTGAGAATAACAAGGGTCAAGAAACTCATGTATGGCTCAGCAGGACTTTGGGAAATGCTTCTTTCAGATTTCTTGTTGCTTATACAAAGAAAGCCCCTCAGTTGACCTCATCTGAACTGATGGCCTTCACCAGGAAAATGGTGACCACAGCAGCCACATGTTGCCAACTCAGTGGGGAGAAGCAGTTGGCCTGTGGGGAAGGAGCGGTGAGTGGCTGTATTCCTTAGTGCTGTCTCCATTGTGCCAAAGTGGGGGTGGAGTTTTGGCTTGACAGCAAGTCATGGTGAGAGTGATCCAGAGAACTCAGACCTGAATGATGCATGCCTGCGCCTCCTGTCCTCAACAGTGCCAAACACAGTCAGGTCATTCGGCAGCATCCCCACAAGCTCTGCATGACAGCACAGGTGGAATGACCATTATGCTATCAATTCCATGATCTCCTTTATTTTTTCACTAAATGCTTACTTTAATGTTAGAAAAGAGAACAAGCTTTATTTTTGACAGATTAAAATTAGTCACTCAGGTTTTTTCATTTGTATATAATCTTATAGCTGGGAACAATTTTCCTTTTAACAGAATGTAGGGGATGAAACAGAGTAAGCCCCGCCTTCTGGAGAGTGAGACAACTTTCCACTCAGCAATTCTAATAGTCTTTATTTTCTTGTCACTTATGCCATTCATGGGAGTGCAGATTGAATTTTTAAATTTCACCTTCCCTTAGAGTCACGGTTGTGAACAAAATTGATTATTTCAACCCTTGTCCTGATTTTGACGATTGGAACTTTTTTCACATCTTGGAACTTTTCTCAAAATGTTAAGAGCTCTTTCAACTAGCTTATATGTCTCATTGTGAGTGTGATGATGCAGAAGTACAGGCCCCAGAGGCCACCTTGCTGTGTCCCCAAGCTGCTTTCTCCACATACTAGTCACATCACGTGTGACGGGACACTGGCTGTTACCAAGCTTCCGCTGCTTTATTTGACATCAAAGAGTAAAAGTTGTACCATCTTCAAATAATCTGAATAATTTATGCAACATTGCCCTGATACATAGTGTGCACACAAAACATGTTAGTGTTTATTGAAAGTTACTGCTAGGTATTTAAGAAATATTGTTAAATGTGGAAGTTGGAAGAAACCTATTTACAATACCTTAAAGACACTCACTATTTCTGTTCCTCTAGCTGTATGTATGAATGTATGTATGTATACATAGATGATAGATAGATACATAGATACATAGATACATAGATGTGAAAGGACCATCGTTAGATTCAGATAATGAATCTCTGAGTTTCTAATGTTTTTACTTTACTATTTTTTAGCCTCTTATAAAAAGTAAAGTTCAACCTCATATATACAGAAAAGAAGCCTTTAATTTTCATGGGTCAGAGCAAAAACTTTTCCTTTATTTGGAAATAAGTGTGCAACTGGAAGTGGGTTTCAAATAGCTGACACAAATGGCGAAAGGGCCATCCTCAGCACTACATCTGTAGCATCTATTGCTAAATGCAAATGTTTCTTCTAAACAAATGTGGAAACTCAAAGATATAAAAACAATATTTCCTGTAATAGTAATTATAACTTGTTAAACATTAAATTATCACAAAAGCCTTCTGTAAATCTAAACCAACTTGTGGCAAATGTCCATTTCCTGTGTTCTCTCCATCTTAACTAGGCTGACCTCATTATCGGGCAGTTGTGTATCAGACATGAAGCGAGCCCTGTGAACCCGGGTGTGGGCCGTTGCTGCAATTCTTCCTATGCCAACAGAAGGCCATGCCTTAGCAGTCTGCTGGTGGACGAAACATATGTCTCCCCACCTTTTTCTGCTGATAAATTCATCTTCCATAAAGATCTGTGTCAAGCTCAGGGTGCAGCACTACAAGAGATGAAACAAGAGTAAGAAATTGTTATTTTCTAGCATGGAGAAGCCCAGAAATGCCAAGGAGCTGTTGATATCCAGTCTTCTGCTTTATACTCTTCACATTCTTAGGCTCACTAGAATGTATTATCTGTAAAGAACTTAAGATTCTTTTTAAAAAGTAGCTTTGTCCCAGTGTTCTCTGTTGTAAAACTGCCTGAACTGTAACTTCAATTGAAAGGTGAGAGTGAAGATAATGGACAATGAGGGTGAGGAAAATGGACACTCTCTCTTGGGGAGTTAAGTATTTCTTCACAGAGTCTGGGTGAATGCATTCTGAGTGAAGAATCATGTGCTAAGTTTTTTTTTTAATGCTTTAAGTAGCATAATATAAAGGTAGTACAGTGTGGGCATTAAATGAAATAGGTTTTTTTTTCCCTTGGTGTGAAACATTCTGTTATGCAGTTCAGTTCAATTTATATTCGCTATCAGTGATTTTAATACTCACTTGCTCTGAAAATGGTCCTCTTTTGTTGGGAAATCTGTCTATTCCATTTCCTCCTTCACAGTCACAGTGGGAATGCTGCCTGCCTAGCAGGCTTTTCCTATTGCGTCAGGCAACATTTTCCACAGGAATGCATTACAACATGTCTCACAGCAAAGACAGTTGTCAATGCCCAGGGAAACGTAGGACAGTGGTGGGGCAGGCTCTGGAAATCTGGACTTTAGAAGAAAAAACAGGCAAGAAGATACTAGTTAAGAGAAAGACATTTCATGCTGCAGAAGAATGACAGGACCGTAACCCAGGATTCCATTTGTGTGTGCACAAGCCCCAGCCAGCGCCTGCTTTGCTTGTTTCCATCTCGCTTCCGGTGAAGAAAGCTGTGGCTGAGGTGTGTGTGCTGTGGTCTGGGGCTGGGCTGATGCTGCGCTGGCTTCTAGGCTCTGGACATCGCCACTGGAATGGCCTTAGGAAAATACCTTCCCCTGAAACATCTCCTTGTGTTTTGTTTTGTTTTGAATCACAGGCTTCTCATTAACCTTGTGAAGCAAAAGGTGCAGATTACAGAGGAACAGCTTGAGGCCATCATTCCAGATTTCTCTGGATTTTTGGAGAAGTGCTGTCAACATCAGGAGCAGGAAGCCTGCTTTGCTGAGGAGGTCAGAATGCTCACTCTCCCTGTCAGATGATTGCAGGAAATCTGTAGTGAGGGAAGAAAGTGACAGTCCACAAGTCTGTGACTTTAAAAACAATCTCAGAAAGATTCAATTTTATTTAAAACTAGATGGAAAGATTTTATGGGATTTAAAAAATAGTCACATTTTCAAGGGCCAGTGAGACAGCCCAGCAGACTGAGTCCTTCAGCAGCCTTAGGCAAGCACAAGAGTAGTGTTTGATCCCAGGCACCACATGCCACGCTGAGCTGCCCCAGGCATGCTAAACCGGCCACAGAGTGGGAATGGTAGTGCACGCCTATAATCCCACTCTGGAGGCTGAAAACAGGAGGATCACTATGAGCTCAAGTTGTGTAGTGAGACCCTGTACCAATACATTTAAAAAAAGCACCTTTTCTTGTTAGATATTAAGAATGCTAATTTTAAAATATATTAAATTAGTGGCACCAAAAATAAAATAAATTAGTATTTCTATTTCCTGACAGGAAGAACTATTAAGTGAACATATAAATAATCAATTACAATTTAGAAATTTTGGTCTAAAACTTGTTTTTGGTATTTTAGGGAAGGGCCCCCAGGGTGTTCAAGGTCTCACTACAAGATAGGACTCATTAGTGATCCACCTGTTTACAGCCTCCTAAGTGCTGGGATTACAGGCATATGCCACCAAGCCCAGTCTCAATTGCCATCTCGGCACCCCCCAGGAGCAGGGCCAGCATGGCAGGCCTGGGGACGGACCCCTGGCCCCTGCACCTGCTTTCAGGTGCTTTAATCTGCTGAGTTATTTGGCTGGCCCTCAATCAAATTTTTAAAAAGGCATAAAATAACTTAAAGATAAATTAATTATGTAATTGGGATATGAGGAAAATATGTATAGAAAGTGATTTTGAGAGCATTTAAGGGAATGCTTTTGTTTGTCAATAAAGTAGTAATTAGGGCTGATAGTATTATTACTTAGTGATTTGAGATGGATTAATAATTGGCTATGTTTTCTTTCACCACTGACTTCTCCTATACTAGTTTTTTTTTTTTTTTTTTTTTTTTTTTTTGTATTGAAAGCATATGTTTTCACTTTCTTAATTTTTAACGTAATTCATCTGCAAAGTTGTGAAATCACTCTGGATCATAGAGAATCACCTGTAGGGCTGACATAAACACCCATCCCTTTATCTAATTATTATTTATTCTTAATTTTTTTAGGGCCCAAAATTGATTTCAAAAACTCGTACTGCTTTGGGAGTTTGAATTACTTCAGGTAACAAAAACTTTATATAAGTGTTGATTTATGCTGATTCTCTTCAAATGTCCCTGTATAATAAATTAATTGGCAAAGAAGTGATTTTAATTTTCTTAAAAATACAGTGAAACGCCATTAAAACACCCTGGAACAAAATTATACCTATAATGTTGTCAATGACTCAACAAATGTAAATTTCTTTTAGTTTACTTCAAGTCTTTAGAGAATACCACTGGAAATCCTCACCAGTCACCTCCATTTTTCTGCCATAAAATTATACACCTCATTATCTCCTATATTTCTTCACTTAATTAATCCTTAATATAACTTTTTGTCTATATCACAGAGGGAAGAGGAGTCTTCACAGTTTGGTGTGAACTCTGGTTTAATTCCAAATGACAATATTTCTAATTAATGATATGATGAAGACTTTTAATTGAGATTTCCCCTTCTAATATAGAAATAAAGTATCTCAAAAAATGTTTCTTGTCTTCTATTTGTAAAACATTATAGAAAATTTCCCTAAGTTTCATTTATTGTTGTCTGAAGCAGATTTTGTTCAAGGAGCATTGAGTGCTGCTTGAGGACTGTCTGTGGTGCTGTCTCAGTGTTGAGTACTCAGGCAGCACTCCAAAACACCACTCCACACTGAGCACTGTGGCTCCACTCAGCACTTTATCCTGTAGTAACAGGATAAAGCCATGTCAGACTGTGTTTGTGACACTGAAGGTGAGGCTGCTTGGTGACCTGAGAACATGACCCCAAGTTAAGCACTGCTGAGCACTTCCAGGGCACATTGTTCTTCAAGAGACATTTATGTGTTCACACAAATGATCACAAATAAGAGGAGAAATTCTGCTTTTATAGAATACAGGAAAATTAAACATCAATTTTTTTTCCTTCAGTCTTTATTCTTCAGTCACAGAAATGTTACTGTACATCAACTATAGAGTTGTTTTATTAAATGCAATTAATGTTTTTATCAATTATTCTTTTTATTGCACAAGGGTCTCCTGACATTCATGGTGCAGGAGGCCTGGTTCTGGGTGTCATCATTGTCCTCAGTTGCTCCAATAGAGAAGAAAGCTAAATAGTTATGCCCTAAGATTATGACCTCAAGAGAGAGATAGCAAATGCAAGAGGAATCAAAGGGCTGTAAGATCGTTCTAGTTGGGGAAAGTTCCAGTCACAGAGGGAGTCACAGAAGGGTGGGGCATGAATCAACTAGAGTGAAGGAGAAAGCCACGCCAGGTGAGCAGAAACTGTGGCCAAAACGATAGGGTGTGCAGAGCAGAATGAATGGTTTTAGGTGAGCACAGAGTAGGAGGGAAAAAAACATATAGATTTGGAACATCAGACAGCATACAAAAAGATACAAGATACAAAAACGATGTCAGTAAATGGTGATAGTCCACCAGTCTCAGAAGAGTAAGCAGTGAAGAATTCAAAAGAACTAAGAGACAGAAATGGTCACAGATTAAATAACAGCACAGAGAAACAGCCAAACAGTGAAAAAGCAAAAAACCTATAACAGGAAAATAACATGACAAAGATAAGTCAATATGAGTGAATTATAGCCATCAATGTAAAAGGTCTCAATTCACCAATCAAAAGAAACAGACTAGGAGAGTGGACTAAAAAAACAAAATTCAACAATATGCTGTGTACAAGAAAAACATTTAACTCAAAAGGAAATTCCCAGTCCAAAAGTCAAAGAATAGAAAAAATCCTTTATGCCACAGGAAATCAGAAAAAACAAAAACAAAACACAGGAGTAGCTAAGAAAAAGACATCGCAAAAAAAGTCACAAGACTGTTCAGCTACAGAGCTGTGTATGGTTAAATTTCTAAATTTCTGTGTAAAATATGTAATTTTTATTCATATTTTAAAAATATTTTTCAGTTTTTATATATTTTCTCCATATTCTGTAGGGACTTAAAGTTTAACATATCATTACTTGAAGGAAAATACCTTTTCCATGTTATGCCTAAGATGTTTGGTATTCATACAGATAGTAAGGTTAAGCTCAACTGCCTATGTTGTAGGGTAATAGTAAGCTTCTCTTCTGGAGGGATAACAACCTAAGTTTGCAGACCCAAAATTAGAGAAAAAGAAGGCCTGCAAGGGCAGCCAATATTTGGCCCTAGCCTTTCAAGGTCAGTGAAGACTCAGGACATAGGAGAACCTGTACTGTAACATCATGTAATTCAGTTGTGCCTCAAATTTTCTGATCAAGGAGATTATGGAGCCACAGAGGAATGTGATCGATGATGTAGAGTTTGCCTAAGAAAAGTCACATGGAGAGAAAGCATTCTCTCAGGCTTTCACAGAGAGCAAATTGGTCAAGTAATTACCATGACTCATCCACATGGCTGACACTGACAAAAGATCTGCAAACTGCTGTACAGGGTTACAGAATAAATCCTGAAGGGACTTGACTAACCTTATCAGATAACAAATGTTACATTGCTCATTATATAGGTCTTGCTTTATCTTGGTCTTAACCGTCCAGCAGAAAAATAGAAAAACGAGGTATAAAAAATAAAGCCATGCGCATGCTTGTAATCCCAGCACTCGGGAGGCTGAGGCAGGAGGATTGTTGTGAGTTCGAGACCAGCCTGAGCTACAAAGTGAGCTTAAAGCCAGCCTGAACTGCATAGCGAGACCCTGTCTCAAAAAGACAAAAAAAAAAAAAAAAAAAAAAAAAAAAAAAAAAAAAAAAAAAAAAAAAAAAAAAAAAAAAAAAAAAA
>PVKA01005438.1:0-13746 GCA_004027165.1 Ctenomys sociabilis | reverse complement strand
ACTACTATTATAGACTATTTTGCTGAATTCATGCAACTACAATATTTAAATGGCAATTGAAAACCCATCTCCAACAAAACTAAACAAAAAAGGGGATAACAAAGGAAGGATCTGTATGTACAAAATAGGATAGATATACAGCTATTTCCTCTTAATTCAATGAGAAGAAAAATTTGTGCTAATAACATTTGGACAGGATGTCTTGTACTATGAGTAAGCACTAAAAAGATAACAATATGCAAAGTATTAATTATTGAAACTGTCTCATTGCTATTTGTTTCTCAAAAAAATTAATTAAAAGAAAAAGACATTTCACTGACAATACTGGTTACTGAAAATATCAACTTCAAACCAAAAATCATCCAGAAAGATAAAGAAGGTCACTACATATTTGTTAAGGGAAAAGTGCAAGAGGGAAAGACAACAATAATAAATACATATGCACTCAAAGAAGGAGCACTCTTATACATAAGACAAATTTTGCCAGAAATGAAAAATCAAATACAGTAATAATGAAGGACTTTAACATGTCACTGTCACAAAGAGACAGGCAAAAAATAAGCAAAGAAATAACAGAACTAAAACAAACTTACAAAGAAATTGACTTGGTATATCTTTACAGAGTTTCATGCAGCAACCATAGAATACACACTCTTCTTAGCTATACACGGGACATTATCCAAAATGGACTATATACTACCACACAGAGCACACATAAGACAATGCAAAGGGGCCTTTTTAATCAAGATAGTGCTGAAGGCAAAGAAAGATGCCCCTGACCCTCCCAAATCGGAAGCCAAAGCAAAAGCTTTGAAGGCCAAGAAGGCCATGCTGAAAGCCATCCACAGTCTTTGAATCTGCTTTATGCATTCTATTTATTTCCTATATTGCTTGTTCAAGGTTTCCATCATTTTTCTATTCTCCTCTGTTTTTTATCAGTATCTTCTTTAGAAACACTTAGTAGTTCTTTCACTGTAGTTCTTTCTTTTCCCTTATGAGATTATTGCTATCTGATTTCCTCTATACTCTTCTGTAATTGTTTCTTTACTTCAGTCGCTATTATTTCCAATATTTCAGGTGTGTAGCTTACAATTTCTTCTTTGCTAATGTCTCCTGAGTTTGTTCTGGGTGGATCTGGAGCCTCAGAATCCATTTTGTCCCTTCTTTTTCTCATTTTCTATTTCAGAAAGAACTTATTTATTTATTTATTTATTTATTTATTTATTTATTTATTTTTCTGTATTTTTAGGGAAGGGTCTACAGGGTGTTCAGGGTCTCATTACTAGATAGGACTCTTATTCTATTCTCCTGTTTACAGCATCCCAAGTGCTAGGATTACAGCTGCCTGCCACCACACACAGTCTCAATTGTCACTTCAGCATACCCTGGGGGCCAAGCCAGCACAGCAGGCCCAGGGACCCAACCCGCAGCCCCTGTACCTGCTTGAAGGTGCTTTAATCCACTGAGCTACTTGGCCAGCCTGAGAACTCTTTATTTTTGTGAAAGTTTGAAAGTAGGTAGCTGTATCACTGGAGTCGACTGTGTTTGTAAAGCGTCTGTTTTTTTTTTATCTCTCCTGTCTTAGAGATTCTTGTTTTGTGTATGTCCAAATGCTTTGCCTTCTCTTTTGACTTAGAATGAAATATTGGTTTCTGTTTGGCACTGTTCTCTGTCCTTAAATGTAGAGGTTTTGTGAAGTTATTATCCAAGCACCTCCAATATGAGTATTCAAGGCAAAATGTGTGGTTAAGACAGATATGGTTTCCTATTTATGACAGAACAATTAGCATTACTAATAACACCTATGGAAATTTAGAAATTGTCAAACTTTTGTAATTAATGGGTTTGTACCAAGCAGATCTTAAATTGGGAATTTATATTTAAATTAGTTCCCCTGAGTGCTGTCTGGGCACCTTCCCTTTACACAACTAGAGTCTTCCAGGCAGACTAGCTGAACCCAGTTACCTGCCAGCACTTCTGTGTCCTGAAAATGCTCCTATAGTTCTGGGCCTCAGTCTGGGCTTGGCTGGGCCCAACAGTGTGGAATGGGCCAGTTATGCCTCATGGGTTCCATTCTCACTGCTTCTTCCCAGTGGACCTGCTGAGGTAGAATGGGCTGGCTGCTTCTGGTGGCTTCTGGTCACGTGGCTCCTTCCCAGTAAGCCTGCTGTTGTGCAATATTGTTACATTTTTAAACTGCGTGTTCAAATTTATTGACTAATATTGGTTTATTTAGAATTTTTTGTTGGGGAAGGGCTAGGTGATCAGTAGTCTGCCTGATGCGCAAGACTCATGCACCAGTACAATGAAACTTATATTTATTTGTACCTTTTGCAAAGTTAATAACACGTGAAAAGAGTTGCCTAGTAACTAGTAGCCAACATTAACCAGTCAGAATGGTTATCTCAGGACTGAGGAAGCTTGTTTGTTTTAGGCACTGAGGCCTAGTCCCACCTATGAACCTTTGATTTTACAGCTTCCTTGGCTCTCAATATATCCCCTTTTTTGTTTTGTGTTGTCAGAGATGGGTGTTCCATTGCAGATAGAAAAACTGTATTGGAGAAGTCTTTAGAGGATCTTTTCATACTTGATGCCAGTCCAAAGATTGAAGATACTTGAATTCAGCAATATAATCCTACATAGTCCAATAGTCCATAATAGTAGTAAGTTATCAGCACACCTGGTAATTTTCAGAAGTTGTTGACTTGAGCGTGTTACAGGAAAGCATATTAACGTGACATTACATTTCATACTTCATGGTTACACTCTTCTGCTGGATAGTTTAGACCAAGTTAAAACAAGAGCTACATAACTACAAATGTAACTTTTGCTATCTGACAAGGTCAATTAAATCTCATCAGGATTTATCTTGGAACCACGCACAGCACCTGCAAGATCTTCTGTCAGGGTCAGCCATCTTGATGAGTCATAACCATTGCTTGAGCAATTTGCTCTCTGTGAGAGTCAGAGATTTTTTTCTCTCTGGGTGACTCTCCTTAGGCACACTCTACATTGTTAATCACTTTCCTCTGTTCACCCATAATCTCCTTGATCAGAAAATTTGGGACACAACTGAGTTACAGGATGTCACTGGAGAGGTTCTCTTATGTCCTAAGTCCTCACTGACCTTGAAGGCTAGGGCCAAAATATTGGCTTTCCTTTTAGCCCATTTATCTCTCTAATTTTTGGGCTTCAATCTTTAGTTGTTAGACATCTGGAAGAAAAGCTTAATAACATTATGACCCTGTAACAGGGGCAGTGAAGCTTAGCATTACTATCTGTCTGAATATCAAACACCTTAGACATAAAATGTATTTCTGTTATTTTTCAACAACCATACATATTCTAATATTTAAATTCCTATAGAATGTTAAAAATGACAATTACACATTTTTATCCAGAAATTTAGAAATCAGACCATATACAACATTGTATCAGGACAAATCCTGTGACTTTGTGACATGTTTATATGTCTTTTTTTACATAACATAACCCTTTATACCAGCCTTCTCTATCTAATACATAACTTTTTACCTAACTGATTATCTTAAAGGTGATACACATCACATTCTCCCCCCTTTTTTGAAAAAAAAAATCTTTTTTTTTTTTTTTTTTTTTTTTTTTTGTCTTTTTGAGACAAGGTCTCACTATGCAGTTCAGGCTGGCCTTAAGCTCACTTTGTAGCTCAGGCTGGTCTCGAACTCACAACAATCCTCCTGCCTCAGCCTCCCGAGTGCTGGGATTAGAGGCATGCGCCACCATGCCTGGCTGAAAAAAAAAATCTTATAAGGAGAAATTGTTAACATTTAGAAGACCTGTGCACTTGCAATATTGGATACACTTAAGTATAGTTTTTGTGTTTTTTTTTTTTTTTTCTTTTTGTCTTTTTGAGACAGGATCTTGCTATGCATTTCAGGCTGGCCTTGAGCTTACTTCGTGGCCCAGGCTGGTCTTGAGCTCACAATAATCCACCTGCCTCAGCCTCCCAAGTGCCACCACACCTGGCTGGGTACACTTAAGACACCACAAGATTAACAACGAGTTCCACACACATGTGCAAAACTGTTTCTTAATTTGGTTGAATATCAAAACCATTTTTAAGAGAAAACCCACTTGTAGTTTTTCTGAAACACTTTTATCTTTGAACCACTGATCAGTTTATTGAGGGTGTCTCTTAGGAGATGATTGAAATTATTGGGAGCTCCTCATTAATGAACAAAAAGATTGGCCAGGCCTCTTATTCATTAATAAGACTCTTTGAGTAATTTCTCCCACTCTAAGGAATTTTTCCTTAATTAATTTGAACTTTTCATAAAATGTATATAAGCCAATTTTGTTATGACTGAGACTAGCTGGTAGCTTTGAAAAAAGCATGTTTTAAGCCTGCACCCCACATAGTATTATGAACAAATGATCAACAAACGAAAACAAGAAAAAGGGAACAGCTGTTCTGAGAATGACACATACATAGACACATACACCATACAAACAAATAAAATATTTACAAAATTAGGAGTGCACTCAACTATACATTTTTGGCCAGATTAAGCTATAGTAACTCTACTGTGATTTTTTGGAAATTTATAATTGTAAATGGACTAGTCAGATTTTGTTATTTGTCAATAAGCAGAGATCTCTTACGAGAAAATTTTGGAAGAAATTAACAATATGAACATTTTGTATGTTTTGTCTAATACTAGTAAAATTTAGCTCAGTTACCTTTATATATTTTATCATCTATTTAGATCTTAGATTTCCACCTCGTCAGTTCTTTCAAAAGGGTCTAGTTTGGTTCTGGCTGCCTCGTTAACTTCTCGAGATCTGGCTCCATGATATAGCTTGACAGTGTGCTCTGGTATTCAAATAGTTCTCAGCATTCTCAGGCATCCTGTTCAGGCACCAAATGTACGATTCATTGGTCTCACTGCGAATGGTTCTACCCAGGGAGACATGGTGACAAGAAGGAGAAAGATAGACAAGACAAAAGCTGGGCTAGGTAGTCGGTAGTCTGTCTGATAGGCAAGACTCACACCTATTTAAGGGTTTTATATCTTTTTTATTCAGTTTTTGTATTTCATATGCATCTAGCAATCTGTCCATTTCTTTTTTTAATTTTTATTTTTTAATGCGTAAAGTATAGGGTCTATGGGGTGGCAGCACACAGATCACATTTGTACTAATTCTCCTGTTGTCAGTCTCCTAAGTGCTGGGATTACAGGTGCGCGCCACCATGCCCAGTCTCAGTCACCATTTCAGTGCACCCCAGGGGCAGGGCTGGCTCTGTATACCAGGGATCAAACCTGGAAGCTGAGCCTGCCGAAGTAGGCAATTTAGTTGACTGAGCTATCTTACTTAATTTAAGTAAATGAACAGTCCTTATCTGTCCATTTCTTTTGTGTTTTCTGTCTTGTTATAATACAAATTCTGCAAGTAGCTATAGATGATCCTTTGGATTTCTACAGGACCTTTTGTGACTGCATGCTTTTCATTCCAAAATGCGTAGATTTGAATTTTTTCTTTCCTTTTTTTGGATAAGGTTGCCTAAAGGCTTGTTGATTTTACTAAATGTTTAAAAAAATCTGTCCTTCAATTCACTTATCCTTTCAATGTTTTTCCTAGTTTCCATTGCATTGATTTCTAATCTGATTTTAATGTTTTCTTCCCTCACATGAGCTTTGAACTTGTTGTTTTTCTTTTAGAGGTTTGTGGTTTCACATTGTTTATTTCAGCTTGCTGTGTTTTCCTGATATATCACTACTAAAAATTTTCTTCATATGATTGTTTTCATTGTGTCTCATAAGTTCCAATGTGCTGTATTGATATTAAGGTTTAAATTGTAGAAACTATCTAATTTCTTCTGTGACCCATTGGTTGTTCAAGAGAGTATTATTTAATTTCTATATGTTTATAAAATTCTTGTGGTTTCTTTCATCATTGAATTTCAATTTCATTGTAGTATGGCTTGATAATATTCATGGACTAATTTCAATTTTTTGAATTTATTTATGCATGCTCATGAGCTAGAATGTTGTCTCTTTTGAAAATTATCCTATGTGCAACAAAAGAAAGTATATTCCAACGTTGTTGGGTGGAACACTGAGTAGATATATTCTTCTTATGTTCCTTTTGGTATTTCCTTCCCCCCACTTTTTTTTCTTTGCCTGATAGATTTATTCTGTTTGGATTCATGTAATTGTAATCCTTGTTATCTATTTCTAGAATGTCCTTCAGAACTGATATTCCTCAGTTTCCTCAGGTTCTCTTTGTCATAGAAGTATCTTATATCTTCACCCATTGTGAAAGATAGTTTTTTTGGTATACAATAATCTGAGTTGAAGAGCTTTCTTTTTTCTTTTAAGGCTTGAAATACTTCACTCCAAACCCTCCTTGACTGAGGGTTTGTGTTGAGAAGTCCCCCATGATTCCATGATTTTCCTTTGCATATTCTTCTGTTGCATTTCTTAAATCTATTGAGATAATTATATGATTTTTGTTCCTGGTTCTGTTTACCTGGTATTTATTGACTTGAGTATGATGAACCATCCTTATATCCTTGGGATGTATTTTACTTGGTCTTGGTGTATACTATTCTTGATGATTTATTTCATTCTATTTGAAGTACTTTATTGAAGATTTTTGCATCTATGCTCATTAGAAATATTAGCCTGGGTGTTGCTTTTCAGGAGGATCCTTTTATGGCTCTGGTATAAGGACAATACTTGCTTCCAGGAATATATTTGAGAGTATTCACTTGCTTTCAATTTTATTAAAGAATTTGAAGAGTAGTGGCACTGGGTCTCTAAATTTCTTTTTGAATTCACCAGTGAATCCATCAGGACCCAGGCTTTTCTTTGTTGGTAGGTTTTTAACTATATCTTTAATTTTATTGACTGATTAGCAGATTAAGATTTTGTTTATTTAAGCTTTCTCTGTTTTGCTGATGTAGGAATTCATTATATAAATTTTCCTTATAGAAACGCTTTTATTGTGCCCCAGAAGGTCTAGTATGCTGTATTGACTGGCACTGCCTTTGAGTTTTAAAAATTGTCTAACATGCTATTTAATTTCACCAATGACCCATTGATCAGTTGTTCAGGAGGGTGTCTATGTAGTTTTTGTGGTTTCTTTTGCTTTGATTTCCAATCTCACTGCATTATGGTTAAATAATATGCATGGGATAATTTCAATAGCTTTGAATTTACTTAAACCTTCTATGTGAATTACTGTGAAATATATTTTGGGAACAGTTTTATATATGGCTAAGAAAAATGTCTATCCAGACATTGTGGGTAGAATACTCTGTTGACATCTACTAAGTCTATTCTTTCACAAATTTGATTAAGTTCTGGTTTATTTAATTGTTGGTTTTTTGTCTAGTTGATATGTTTTTAAGAGTAGGATACTGAGGTTCCCCATTATTGGTGATTATTTGATCTATTTCTTTTCTACCTTTTTCAAAGAGAAAAAAAAATCAAATAGCAAGAAAAAATACAAAAACAAAGCACCACAGAAAACAAAAATGGTACAAAATTCAAAATAAAAACACAAATCCAACCAAGCCCGGCCAAGTGAATGTGTAGGAGAGCTTCTGGCTTCCCTGCGCTGGTGGCGGGACACCTCCAGACCAAAACGCAGGCACATGCATGAGTGAGACACTCTATTGCACCCCTGGGACACCTGTAACCCTCTGGAGCCCCTGCCCCCAAACCTAGCAAGTGTGAGAATTTGTGTGAATCTCTCAGGACATGCAGATCCAGTCCAGTACTGGCCAGTGAGTGTGAGGGACAGTTTCTGTGTATCACTGTGCTCCCCGAGCAAGGTGCACCACAGAGGGGCACCACAGGTTCACTTCCAAGGAGTACAGCAAAAAGGAGCTGAGCACACAGCTAAACTTAGGCCAGGTATAACCGGATAAACTCAAACATAAGAGATGTACATACGAAGCACAGTTGGTGCTAAGGTTATAACTGCACCAAAGCTCTACACCAAAGATCAAAAGTCAATGCTACACAAAACGACAAAGACAAGGAGCAAAATGCAATCTCGGGCCTCGAGCCCACCCATGACAACTGCAGAGGACAATAGCTCAGCTGAAATGAATGAATTAACAGGGTTGGAAGTAAAGAAACAACAGCAGAAAGGTATAGAGGAACTCAGACCACAATTAATTCCAGAAAATAAAAAAGAAATTTCTGA
Source organism: Ctenomys sociabilis (assembly GCA_004027165.1). Taxonomy (NCBI): domain Eukaryota; kingdom Metazoa; phylum Chordata; class Mammalia; order Rodentia; family Ctenomyidae; genus Ctenomys; species Ctenomys sociabilis. Next base: position 5,550 of record PVKA01005438.1, on the reverse strand, counting down.
AATCATATGTTTCTAATACAGAAACATATGAGGAAAACCCAATGCCCACGCACAACAAATGCAAAGGACACTAGCTCAGCTAACATGCATGAATTAGCAGCATCTCAGGCAAAGAGATAGCACCACAAAGGTAAACAAGAACTCAGAGCAGAATTAATCCCTGAAATAAAAAAAATATCTGAATTCGTAGCATCTGTAAGGAAGAGTCATATATGGACACATATTGAGGAAAACCAATTTGAAAAAAGTTCTGCAGTAAAAGAATTAATAACTACCTCAAAAAGAAGAAATTGATAAAAAAAAAAAAGGAGATTAGAAATATGATGGATTCCAGCAATACAGGAAAGAAATAGATCGCATGAAGCAAACTCAAAGAGATATAGAGGAACTTAAAATCTCAATCACATGTGTACAAAACAATTTGAGTGAAAGCAAAGACAGAGTTTCAGATCTTGAAGAGGCTGGTACAGCTAGTGATAAGGTAAGAAACGATCTCTTAAAAACAACTAGAATACAGGAAACAATAATTCATCACCAGCTGACCATGCAAATATGAACAATATGAGACTAATAGGCATCAATGAGAAAAATGGAGTCAATACAATGATATAAAAGAATATAGGGAGAAGTAAAAGCAGAAAACTTCCCAAATACAAGGAAACACTCTGACATTCAGGTAACTTAAATATACATAACGCCAAATAACTTCAAACCAATTAAAAGCACACCGAGACACAAAAAGTGAATCAAGAAGATAAAATAACTCTCAATAACCCATCAACAGCCAATGAAATATGAAATGTAATAAAAAACATACTGGCAAAGAAAAGTCCAGGTCCTGTTCAATTCATAACTGAATTCTACAAGAAATTTGTAGAAAATGAAACCCCTTAAATCCTCAAACTCTTCAATGAAATTGAAAAGGAAGCAGCCCTCCCAAAATCATTCCAGGAGGCAAGTATTATACTGATTCCAAAACCAGGGAAGGACACAGCCAATCAGGCCAATCTCACTCATGAACATAGATGCAAAAATCCTCAATAAAATCCAAGCATATAGAATACAGCATATCATCAAGAAGATCATATACCCTGATCCAGTAGAATTCACGTTAGGTATATAAGGATGGTTCAATATTTGAAAATCTATAAATGTAATACACTATATCAATAGAGTGAAATCCAAAACCACATGATCATCTCAATTGATGCAGAAAAAAAACTACTGACAAAGTTCAACATTCATGTACAAAGTCCTACTGAAAATTGGACTAAAAGGCTTGTACCACAATTTGACAAAAGCCATCTGTGCCAACCCAATGGCTAATATAATTCTAATTGGGGAAATTCAGAAATCCTTTACTCTCATGTTTTGTACAAGACAAAGACGTCCTTTATAACCCCTCTTCTTCAATATAGTTCTTGAGTAATTAACCACAACCATCCGACAAGCTGGAGAAATAAAAGGAATAAGAATAGGTTAAAAAGAAAAGTTAAACTATCATTATTTGCAGAGGACATTATACTTTACTTGGAAGACCCAAAAACCTCCACCAAGAGACTACTATAATGACACATAAATTCAGTAACATAGCATGATACAAAATTAACACTCAAAATTCAGTAGCATTTCTCTACAGAGATAACAAGCATACTGAGAGGGAAATTACAGAAACAATACCTTTTACAGCAGTACCACAGAAAATCAAATACCTTGGAATTCACTTTACCAAGGAAGTCAAAGATCTTTTCAAGTTAAATTACAGAACTCTAAGAAAAGAGATTGTAGAGGATTTCAGAAAATGGAAAAATATTCCTTGATCCGGGATAGGAAGAACTATCATTGTGAAGATGGCCATACTCCCAAAACTGTTGTACAGATTTAATACAATCCCTATAAAACTACCACCAACATACCTTCCAGACCTAGAGAAGTAGTTCCTAAAATATATTTGGAACAAGAAAAGACCTAGAAAAGCAAAAGCAATCCTGGCCAACAAAGACAAGGCAGGAGGCATCACAATTCCTGACTTGAAATTATACTACAAAGCTATTGTGATAAAATCAACATGGTATTGGCAAGTAAATAGATCTGAGAATTAATGGAATATATTAGAAGATGCAGAGGCCTTTACAAACACACTGAGCCACCTGATCTTCAACAAAGGAGCCAAATACGCTTACTGGAAGGAAGATAGCCTCTTTAACAAATGATGCTGGAAAAATTGCCTCTCTAAATGCCTCAAACTAAAACTTGACCCAAGTCTCTCACCATTCATTAAGCTATTGTGAAAATGGATTAAAAATCTAAACATTAAAACAGAAACACTAAATCTCCTAGAAGGATAAGTAGGAGTAACTCTTGAAGACCTACGGGGTAGGCAAAGAGTTCATGAGCAAGCATGTATTCACACGGGAAATACTTGAAAGAATTAACAACTTGGACCAACTGCTATTGAGAGGTTTTTGCGTGTCAAAAGAAATTATAAACAAAGTGAAAAGACAACCCACAAATTTCAAAAAAATCTTAGCCAATAAGCATTTAGACAAAGGTCTGCTCTCCACAATTTATAAAGAACTAAGATATATTAGGGCCCTCAAATTTAAAGACCCAATCCAGAAATAGGTTTGCCTGTTGAACACACACTTCTCAGAAGACAAACTTAAAGAAGTGAATAAATATATGAAAAAATGCTCCACATCACTATTCATCCATGAAATGAAATTAAAACAGCACTGAGATCCCATCTTATTCCAGAAAGAATGGCTATCATAAAAAAATCAACCAACAACAAATGTTGGAGAGGATGTGAGGAAAAGGGAACACTTCTTCACTGCTGGTGGGAATGTTAATTGGCGCAACCATTATTATTATTATTTTTTTTTTGGTGCAATCCTTGTGGAAATCAGTGTGGATACTGCTTTAGAAACTAGGACTTGAAATCCCATTCAAATCACCTATCCCCCTACTGGGAATTTTCCTGAAGGAACTGAAAACATCATATCATAGTGGTATATGTGTACCTATGTTTATCGCAGCACAGTTTGTGATAGCCAAATCTTGGAAACAACCATGATGCCCATCATATGAGGAATGATTCCAAAAGATATGGTATATTTATATTATAGAGTATTACTCAGCTATAAAGAATGATAAACTTGAAGCATTTATATTTATTTGGATGCCACTTGAAGATATACTTATAAGTGAAATAAACTAGAGCCACTTGTGCAAATATTGTATAGTCTCCCTAGCATAAGAAATGAAAATTAGAAATACAAATAGAAAGGTATAACACAACTAAAAGGAAATAGAGAACTTGAGGACTTGACAGTGAGGAGAGGGTAATGAGAAAAGCTGGGAAACAGGACAGTGACAAAGCCATACATTTGTATACACAAGATGGGCAAGGCAAAGATCCCAAGAAACATCAGCAGGTTTTTGAAAGTAGCAATTAAATGGTAGGATTCTCAACTTGACTATCTCTGTACACTGATATCTATGAACCAAGCAACTCCACTGAAGATGTATCACAGAAGGGTCATGCTCAGAATGCCTGCCATTCTGGTCTGCTAAATACATACTTCTTGTTATACTATACCAATTATTACCGTACTGTCTCACAAGTAAAAGTTTTTCTTTTTTTTCAAAATGGGTAATAAATGAAAAAAAAAGACACAAGAAAAAAATTTAGAAATCTATCCATATATAGTTCATGTTCTGCTACAAGGCTGTATATGGATAGATTTCTAAATGTCTGTGTAATAACATGTGTATAGTACTAACTTTTTTCCTCATATTCTGTAATAACTTAATGTTCAGTACATCAATACTTGATGGAAAAATACCTGTTCCACGTTATGCCTAAGATGTTTGATATTTAGAGAGGTAGTTAAGGTAAAGCGAACTGTATATGTTGCAGGGTAATAATCAGCTTCTCCTCTGGAGGTGTAACAACCTAACTTTATAGATCAAAAATTGGAGAAAAGGAAGGGCTGCAAGGTCAGCCAACATTTTGGCCGTAGCCTTTCAAGGTCAGTGAAGACTCAGGGCATAGGAGAACGTGTAGTGTAACATCATGTAACTCAGTATTGCCCCAAATTTTCTGATCAAGGGAATTATGGAGCCACAGAGGAATTTGATTGATGATGTAGAGTGTGCCTAAAGAGAGTCACATGAAGGGAAATCTTTCTCATAAGATTTCACAAAGAGCAAATTGGTCAAGCAATGACTGTGACTTATTCACATGGCTGACACTGACAAAGGATCTACAAATTGCGGTAGAGTTTAAAGGTGAGTCCTGAGGGGACTTAACTGACCTAATCAGATACAAGAGATACATGTCTTTTTATATAGATCTTGCTTTATCTTGGTCTTAATCATTGAGCAGAAAAGTATAAAAACGAAGTATATAAAGTAAAGCCATATTAATATGCTGAGCTGCAAAAGGCTGTAGTCAACAACTTCTGTGGAAATCCCACTAGTATTGTGGACTGCTTTACTGTGATGGAGTATTTTACTGAATTGAAGCATCTACAATATTTAAATGTGAATAGAATGCCCATCTCTGACAGGATCAAACAAAAAAAGGGGATACAAAGGAAAGAGCATTTTGTATTTTTCTTTATATGCAGAATAGTTAGGATAGATGTGCAGCTACTTTTGGTCAATTGTATGAGAAGAAAAATTGGTAGTAATAGTGTTTTGACAGGATATGCTGTCTGCTTCTTGTACTGTGGACCACTAGGAAGATAACAATGTAGAATGTATTAATTATTGAAACTGTTCTATTAATCAGCTTCATAATTGTCTCATTGATATTTGTCTCTCAATAAAATAACATAAAATAATATGACAGTGTTTAAAAAAGAAAGCTCAAGCGAAAATCATAGTTAGATTATTATTATTACAGTCATATAAAACTAGATCAGTGTGCATGAAAGTCCTGAGAGTTTATTTATCAATGTTTGTGTATGGTGAAATTTTGGGTGGTTTTTGTTTTCTTGTATTTTCTACAATGAGCATATTCTACCAGACTTTAAGAAACCACTACTTTGAAATGTAAAAAAAGTAAAAAAAAAATAACAAGAACAGGAAATTAACAATGGTTGTTATATTTATATACTGTTATCTTCAATTTTGTTGCTCAGATTACCAGGTATAGGCATGTAAGACTGGCTTATTTGATGTTTTATGCCCATTAGTATATTTATATATTGAACCTGCTCCTATTTGTTGCATATATTTATGATTATTATCTCTTCCTCTTGGATTTTTCCCTTAACAGATATGTAGTGAAAATGTTATTCTCTTTTGATCAGTCTTGGTTTGATATTCACAAAATCACCACTCCTAGTTTTTTTCTACAGGGAGTATTGTTTTCCATTCTTTGACTTTTCATCTATGAATTTCTGTTTTGAGTTGAATGTATTTTTTATATGCAGCATAATGTTTGATTTATTTCTTGATCCATTCTGCAGATGTTTCATTTGGGTGGTGAATTTATACCATTTACATTGATGGTTATGACTCACATATTTACTAATCTTT